>JABWIB010000305.1:127671-140467 GCA_016617825.1 Platyplectrum ornatum
CTTTTCATGCAATAAAATTGAACTTTATTTCCTCATACAAAGTCTGCTAAGCGCCTGCATCTTTCCAGATTTCTACAAATTTACTGCCAGTGCACCAACAGCAAGCTACCATTACTACAGTGGAGTGCAGGTTCCTACCATATTTATATATATATATATATATATATATATATATATATATATATATATATATTATAATAACCTATTATTCTGCAGACAAAACTAAGTTTTCAGACTTATCAGTTTTTCCAACAGCTTCATACTGTGTAGTTGCATCCAGATGTTTTATCCCTCTGGAGATGTTTCTTTGGGCTAGTAAATGTTTTGTCTGGCGGACTGTCAACAAAATAATGAAAACCATCTGGGAAACTGTGAGATACACTTCATGGGCACTGCATGGTGGCTCTGGGAATATGGAATTTGGTGTAGTGTCTGTCACCAAGAACATTTTCCCAGAAAACAGGATCCCCAGGGAAAGACAGCACAAGGTGATCTAATGTTGTTTGAAAATGAACAAAATTTAAAGTGCTTATACCTCTTATATGCAAATATATCTACAAATGCAAAAAAAAAGTATTATTTATCCGTCTACTGCTTTAACAAAATGTGAAAAATACAGCACAAAAAATAGATGCAGACAGAAGAAATGTGTCAGTTTTCCGATTTTTGCATACTGTGTGTGTAAAATTTCTGCATACTGCTACCACACACGTGCTAACAGACAGCATGGATCTGAATGCTTATTATTCAGACTCTGTCTTGGAAGCCTTTCCGTTGGCAGATGCGTAATGCATATACACAAGGCAGGAGGGGTGAGGTAATTAACTTAAGGCCAGTGTTTAAAAAAAGAACTTACTATGCTATAGCAGTGATCAAAACAAAATAAGTCTTATCCATGCATTGGAGACATCTGGAACATTCTATACACCTGTTTACAAAATGGCATCACTTGTTGGACATTTTTATTCTACTGATACAAATGTAACATGACGTACTAAAACTAAACTAAAAACTAAAACCATTCCAGCAAAATCTGCGCTAAAAAGCCAAATGGTGCTCCTTCACTTCTGAGCCCCACCATGTACCCAAATAACGTTTTACGACCATATATGGGATATTTCTAAAATCTGTAGAATCTGGGGGTGTCTAACACACAGGCCCCAAAATAGTTATTTTATTAGCCTTACCATACAAAATTTTACAGAAAATTTTACAGAAAATGTTAAAATTAGAAAATGGTAAAAGGTGCACATTCTTCACGAATGTTGCGCATTTTGAAGAATAAATACAGACTGTATCAACCAAAACTTACCTTTAACTTAAAGTACAATGTGTCATGAAAAAAACAATATAAAATCAATTGAATAAGAAAGCATTAAAAAGTTATTCTCACATAAAGTGACACGTCAGATTTGAACAATAGGGTTGCGTCATTTAGTCCAAAATAGAACGCGTCATTAAGGGGTTAATACATTACCATTATTTTCCCTGCTTGCATGAATGGCATAGAAAAAAAGGCAGACCAAAAGCACAAAGTATTTATTGAATACCAGCTTAATTAGTGCAGTAAATAAAAAAACCTTTTTGGACATAAATCTCTCTAAACACCATGTGCCTCCAATTACAAAACAAACAAATTCTTATACACTGTTAATCATCACACATCATGTGTGGCTGCTACTGAAAAAAGGGAACTAAATTTGTTGCACACCCAAATTTTAGGATGTGACAAAATGAATGTATGAATATTTGTGTGGTAGCAGTTATGTGTATGTGACAAAAGTTATGTGTCTTTGTGTGTGACAGAAGTTATGTGTATCTTATATGACCATAGTTAAATGTGTATGTGTTAGAGAGACGCATAGTTTTATTTTTTACTATTTTTTTCTTTTCCAAGTTCATTATGTACATCATAGATAAGCCAATATAAGTCAACACTTTTGTGTCTTGAAACTAGTGAAAGTGACTATTTAACATATAAATTAATGCTTGACACATATATTTTACTGTTTTCAAGATACTACAGATGCTACAGAAGCACTATTATAGTAGAAAGAGCCAGCATTAGCTTAGTTGTATTAAAGATTCTCTGTGTCTTCTGTTTTAAAATATTAATAACTGATTATTTGCAAATGTTATAGCAAAACTGAAAGATGTATTTTCTAAATAGCAATTAGAAAGATATGTTTTAATAATCTGGCAAGTAGCCCAGATGTAACACAGTGATTATGCAGAACACACAGATTCCATTCAGAAAGCTCTAGCTTAAATTTCAGACAGTTATACATAAACATATTTCTATGCATGGACTGGTAGACCATTCCAGGAACTGGGCAAAAGCAAATCGAAATGTCATTTAATTACTCAACACTATAGTGATGGCAGCACCAATCTTCTTCTCAGAAAACAATCATTATGGCATATCAGACACATGCAACATTCCTCAGATATTAAGAATTCTTTCTTCACTTGGAACTATACTATATGGAATTTTAATTTAGATTCAAGGTCAAATTAGGAACAAAGATTCTGTGGTTTATATAATGAAAAACATTGTTAATATTTTATTACAGACATATTATTTTAACCTGCCACTAGAACAACAAATATATTGAATAACTGCACAAAAATTTCAATCATATTTTATCTGTACTTAGGCAATGCATGATTATATTGGTTTAAACAACACAGTTATCCAATACTACGTATGAGGATTAAATTTAGTTATTAAAGTGTGGAGATTGGAGATTGATACATAGGGGCACATACACATACACTAGGGACAATAAGGTTGAACTTACAGCCTTAGTGCTGTGAGGCATCTGTGCTACCACTGAGCCATCTGTGCTGCCCTTAGCTTAGAGAGGGCCCAGATTCCATATTATCATTATCCCTTTCATTCAAATTTCTGAACTGAAAGGATCATACCAAAGTGAAGGGATGACAAGCTTATTGTTATTTTACTGATGAGTAAAAAACACTCCCAAACCAGGTGAGTGTGGGTGGAAGGGGTCATGTTGGAGGGTCTGCTCTCCACCCTTGTATAAGTTATGGTAAAATAAAAACCTCAGTGATCACAATATATGGAGTGAAACCATGTAACTGAACTTAATTATCTGCTTATAAATAGGATTTAGAGAACTATAATCATTTTACCACTGTTATAGCCATTACCCTGCTGTAAATGTTGTCCCTTTATTTTACCATTATTTAACTCATGAACTCTTTAAAAAATCTAAACAAGCACAATTGAGGGCATAATAAAAATCATATGCATATATAAAATATATCTTTAAAAATACTTTGTGTACAGAATCACTGTTACAATATAATTCTGCCAACCCATCATATACAGCATTTGTTCTGTTGGTATCATAAGCAAATTTGTATATAACTAAATTGTTCAATATAACATACATTTACATACTCTAATCAATTACAAGAAAATCATTTATTTGTGAGACATGGCATCATTATTTACAAATAAAAACATTGGACTTAAAAGCCTGAACCATATGCTTTTTAGATTAATGATCTCTGTTTGACCTACCATTAGTTGCTTGAAAAGCATTGATGACATTGTGGATTCGCCTTCTGATGGACAACAGCAAAACACAGCAATTTATGTTTCTGTATAACTGCCAATCCAAGCATAAATGTCATCATAACTCTTATTCTAATATAGCTATGATTTACTGTACTCTTTTTATACTTTTTAATAGCAATTGATTTAGGAGATGATACAGAAAGACCTGGAGGGGGCCCGTTTGTTTCTCCATGGGTGCTGCCCAATACTGCTGAGGAGAGGAAGGTATCGTTTTTACCCACGGGACGGCCAGTGCACCTGGTGAGACCATACAGCCCCGCTTCTGACTGCAATGAGCCCAGCAGGTCTGAGTCGCCCTTTGATGGTTGGACAGATGAGCCAAAGTAAGCAGTGTTGTGGCCGGGCAACATCTGGAGAAAGCAACCGGAAGAAGGGGAGAGGTTGTGCGGCCTAGCATCATAAAACGTGGTTGCTGAACTTGACCCAGCAGTCAGAACAAATGACATCTGCTATGCAGGACTTGATGACTTTATCCCCTTTAGGCCTCTGCTTTCATGAGAGTTGCAGCAAGGGTTATGTTGTATGTTTTGTTTGTGAGTGTCTTGAAACTATCTGCTCCTTATCTGTCTGATTATTGTGCACTGTTCCCAAACTATGTAAAGTGTTTGCCAGGTTGATGTTGGGCTGGGCACGGTAGTGGGGTACTTTTACACATTACTCCAAATGTTTCTGGGCGTATCACCTGATTTCCTCTGTGCTCTGCACCCCTCGGCCCGGAGCATCACACATCACATATGGGTACTCTTACTTTGGACAACATTTTCTATTGTGGCCTGGACTCATTCTGTGTTACAGTGCCATGATTCATTGATTCTGTACTTATTTACTACCCACCATGGAATCCTCCTTGTGACTCCTGCTTACCAGTATCTTTGGGTTTTCTTGCTGTTTGCCTGTTACTTCCTGTTCAGTTGCAAAGAGTCTACTCCTCCTGTAGTATTATAATGTGCCACCACCGTCTGCTGCCTCTTAGTATAATAATGTGAACCCACATTTTGCTTCCCCTGTACTATAATAATATGACACCACAGTTGCTTCCCCGTATATAATAATGTGACACGACAGGCTGCTCTCCCTGTATAATAATGTGACACCACAGTCTGCTTCAACCCTGTATAATAATATGACGCCACAGTCTGCTTCCCCCCCTGTATAATAATATGACACCACAGTCTGCTCCCCATATAGTATAATAACGTGTCTCTGCAGTCTGCTTCCATTTAGTATAATAATGTGACTCCACAATCTGCTCCCCCTGTAGCATAATAATGTGACATCACAGTCAGGGGAACATGAAGGACAAGGGGTATAGAGGGGGAAAAAACTAAATGTTGTCCACGTCCTGTGGTCACCGTGCATCGTGACACAGACATTACCTTAGGTCACATCAGTGTCATTTTACAACTCTGCAGAGGACAGAAAAGTTATATTTGAAGAAAGAGTTTTATAGGATAGAAAGAAGGGAAAGTAATAGGACAGACAGAGGGGGAAAAGGATTGATTAGGGGAAAATAGGACTGGGGCATACATACAAGGGGAAACAGTGGCGACCTGTGCCACTATATCAGGCGCAGGAGGAAGCTGGGTGATGTACATGAAATCGGCAGCAATTAACCTGAATCTTACCTGCAGCAGACAAGATTCAGCGATAAGTACGAATTGCATAATTGCACCCAATATCACAGGTGTATGCATACCTCCCAACATTGGGGGACGTGAGGTCGGGACACTTAAGCCCCGCCCCCGGAGCGGCCCTGCCCCCAGACCGCCCAACCCGCCTCCGGGCCCGCAAAAGCCCCGCCCCCTTTGAACGCTGTGAATCGCGGCTATATTATAAAAATTAAATAAAAGTCATGTTTGTCCCCTTAGCGGGACAAACAGGGAATCGGGAGAGACAGCGGGACAGTCCCCCAAAAGCGGGGGGAGGTATGGTGTATGGCCAGCATTAGACTATTGAGTAGGATCAGGTAGATGTTTTCACAGGGCATGCAGAAAAGAAGTCTACTGGTTGATGGGTTCTTAAAAGGGGGTATACTACACATTGCCTTACGTGTTTCAATATGTCTTGTATGTTTTTGTGGGGATGTTGCCCATAGCAACCAATCAGATTCAAGCTCACATTCTCCAGTATGTAAAATGAGAGATTGACTGCTATGGGCAACATCCCCACTTTTCAATCTCCCTGTAATCTCCCTGTTTAGTAAATTAAGGCCTTGGAGTAATATCCACAAGATGAGAATTGCCCGGCACAGCAGGGATTACACGCTGAGTAGACTTATATGCTGAATAATAAGATATATAAATTCTAAGCATAACAAAACATGGCTAGATTATATAGGTAACAACAGTCTTAACTATGTTATGAATCTTTTCCTTTGAGTGAGGAACAAAAAGACAGAAGAGGTAGAGATCCAACGGTGAAAAGAAGCCTACTTCTGCTAATGAACAAGTGGCATAAAAGTGAGTAGGTTCTCTGAAGATCTTTTTGGTATGTACTTACAGGTTTCACTATTATAAATGTCTTCTTTCCCGCATGTATCCTATTGAATAATGGAATAAATATAAGAGAAATTACCTTGGTGAAAACTGGGACTTTGGATTGATTAGAGATATAGAGGTGCGCCACAAGAAAGAGGTGCTTCAATTTATATTGTTTGAATCAGGGCTTGAAGTGGGGTGTATATTGGGGATGCCATACCATCCCTTCTCCCACTGATGTAACTGAAATTCTATAAATCTTCATTAACTTCTATAATTATCAATTACTTCTAAATGTCTTTATCATCATTTCTAAATTTCCACTTTGAACTGGTTTAGGGGTTAAGGGCCATTACCCCTAGAATGGAGTGGGGTTGCAGCACTAAACACTGGCTGACAATTTGTAATATTTGTAAATTTGTACCTGCTAATCTGTTCTGGTGTGGTGAAGGTGAATGTATGTCAGATTATAACTGTATAGAAGACTGGATTAGACAATGTTCTTACAATTCAGTCTCCTATATTTTCCCTTTCAGTAAGGGTTTATTTAAGGAGTTGTTACTTTTTGATAGTGAGTGTGGAAAATCGAAGACTACATTTTAATGTAGTCTTCTTAATTGGACCCTTGGACCCACCCATGTGTCAAGTGTCAACATTCTAACAGATATTGAAGATGCTTTGGAGGAATTATATCAGAATATAGATTATATGCGTGAAACATGGGTGATCTGTGTAGACCTGTGGAGAAATGGTCAGGAGGCAACTGCAGCTTAATAGCAAAAAAGGCAAAATCTTGCACCTAGACCGTCAAAACCCTAAAGCTTAATATAACATTGCTGCCATTACATTAGAAATGACTGAGGAGGAAAGGGATTTAGGGGTGGGTCAGCATTTCACTTGACTGAACGATAGCCAGGCACTCTATGGGGAATTGGTTTTCATCCTCATCTGAAATATGGTGTTCAGTTCTGATGCCACTCCATAGGCCCCTGATGGCTAACCTGTGAGACTCCAGATGTTGTCAAACTACAAGTCCCATCATGCTTTGCCAGCTCATGCTAAAGGCTCAGCATTCCAAACTCCTGGCAATGTATGATGGGACTTGTAGTTTGACAGCATCTGGAGTGTCACAGGTTAGCCATTAGGGCCATAGGCCATGGGTACCGTGCGGCCATGACTGCAATACTGTGTTCATCTCTGATGGCCATATATACATGGACATAAATACATTATAGAAAGTGCAAAGAAGAACCACCAGGACTAGACCAACTAAATATGTACAAATGAGCAGACTAGGTGGACCTATCATGCTATCACCATGTGCAAGATGAAATTGTCCTTGGCCCCCCACCCTTGTGTTGTATACAGGACATGAACAGTTTCCCAAACCAATTGTTTCGGTGACAGGAACTTCAGAGGCAGGGCCTGTGTCATAGCCTTATAGCTGGTGTTAAAACCTGAAAGCCTGTGTTTGAAGAAGAGGTTCATACCAGCATTTGCACGCCCAATGCAAGTGCGGGTATGAACATCCACAGTCAATATCCTTCTGAAATACATATTGAGAAAGCATCAGAGAAACTGCATCACGATCTGAAGTATATTTATAAAACTTGCAAAAAATGTGAAAGATGAGGATGTTGGGGATGATCCTATTTGTGTTAAGGCAAAGATGGAGACAGTTGTTGGCCATTGTCAAGTCGAGTGTAGCATATGCAACTCAATTGTAAGTAGAGGTTGGGACTCAAACCAGGAAGGCTACTGACTCAACCAAACAACTGAGCAACAATCCTTTGCAAGGGGGACGAAGTATGGATGAGCGGAACTGAGCAAAAAAAGGAAAAAATGACTGTCACAGTACACTGAGTAGATGTATTGCCTTCAGCAGTAGCACCAACAACAGCAGCAACAGCAGTGCCAGCTGCTCACATTCTCATGCAGAGGCAGGCTACTCTATGTATCACAGGTTTCAATAACATGCATACCGCTGAAAACATTTTAGGAAAACTATGGGAAGTCATTGTGAAATGGCTTAAGTCACTTGGACTCTCCTCTGGATTTGTGATATCTGACCACTACCATTATTGTGCAAGCATTACAAATAGGCTATTTCCAACATGTCCCATGTTTTGCTCACACACTCAATTTGGTGATGAAACATTTTGTGAAAAATGAAAGGGGTGTTCAAGAGATGTTGGCTGTGGTGCACATGGTTTCGACATCCTGCAAGTGCGGGCAGAGGATTGCAGCACTTTCAAGAAGAGGCCCAATGAGATCCGACACCAGATCAGAGATCCAACGTCATGGCGCTGTTGTTGAGCGTCAGAGCCATTTTCTAGTGCGCCCTTAGAGTACCCGCACATGTCTAATAAAAACTCAGTTGGTGGAGTCCCTCAGCCAGACTTGCGTATTTCATAATCACCAAAAATGTATTTGGTGCAAGACATGTTGTGACAAATAATATTATGGTTATTAATCTTGTTAATACCAGATTCTCCGTGTGGCACTCTGGGTCTTCCAAAAAGGCTCTCAGGCTCCCACACAGAGAGTCTGGTATATATATCATCCTCAGAAGTATTTTGTGTGCAGTCACATGCATTTGTCATGGTCAAAGGTTTAACTTTCTATGTGTCAAGGTCTTCAGTAAAAATTAATCTTGTTTTATAGGTTGAACTTTGAAACCAACTTACTTAATTGCTTCATTTCAGGAGGATTCCGTGTTCCCATGAAAGTACTGCCATAATGAAAAGCACATGATATCTAAATCCCACAGAATATCTGAAGTCATGAACTGTGCATACCCTGAAAAACCAAGTCATCCATTCACTTTAAATTCTATACACACACAATACTGTATATAAATCATCGACAAAGAGTTTCAGATCCACAAAATGGGCCATAGCATAACACTGATGTTCCATTACTCTAAAGTCTGGATTTGGTAGAGGATACTTAGAATGTTGTTACTGTTTAAAATGAAAACTATACTGTTTACAATTAAAATTATTACCCCTTCCTTTCACCCTCACTCTTGTCAAACCATTTGAAATGTGTCACATGCAAACCTTTATGCAACTCTGGATTGACCTATACTGACGTATGGATCAGGTCCATAGTATTATTCCCCGCAGATTGCTGTTTTATTTTAAAGATAAAGTAAAAACATGGTGAGTGTTAGTTTTTTGTAGTTTTATTATGTGATTTTACAGGAACCAGTGCCATTGCAATCCTTGAACTGATATAACTGAATAAATAAATTGATAAAAAAAGAAAGTAAAAACCCAAAATATTTATAAAATGTAAACATAGCAAATATGATATATAGATACATTAAGGGGCAGCTTACTTATTACATTTACTACATCAAATACATGAAAAAAGGACAATTAGACAAATATATTTAATACAACAAGGCATTATTTGAGAGTAAAAACATGACCTTACAACTAAAGTGGCTCTGAATGTTAATGTGTGCAGCCCAGAAACTGCATGTGACTGGGAGGTATCCGACTACAAATACCCTCTCACCTGCTCATAAAAGCTCAGGAGGTTGGCGCGGTTTAGCCTAAACAATTGTACAACCTCTTGATCAGAAAGTGAGGCCAGGTCCAACCATACATGAAAACTACACATGAGGCGGGGTATTCCCTGCTGGGGCTGGACCTGGGGATGATGTTCACGGTCCGCAGGAGCCTCAGCCAATTGTGGCCGAGCAGCTTTAATAGCAACAAAATTCAACCAAAGAAAGCAGTCCATCTCTAACAATACCAACAGGCAACTTTCACACACACAATGAGGAACATTTATATATGGGTTCTATGTAGCCGGTGATTGATGGCTAGCCAGATGGTTCAGTTTGCACGGGAAGGGTTAGTAAATACTGGAACCTGCAAGTGCCTCATGTAAAAACTTTAACAAGCAAAATAAATATGCAACATGGATACGAGAAATAACCAAGCTATATTCTTACAACACTTATTATTTAAACCATTAGTAAATGCTTAAAAACGAAACTCGAGCAAAAATACACTACAATCAGGCAAGATTTGAACCTCAACCTTTAGTAAATTACCCCCCAGCCTACAATAGGGTATCTGTGTAGTGTTGTTTACCATGCAGTGTCTATTTATTGCAGGTTTGCCTCAGTTCTGTCTAATGCAACAATTATTTGTCATTCTGTTTTGTATTGTGGCATGCTTTTCAGAAACATTTTATTTCTGGGTAAACAATTTAATTGACAGTTAAAATACTGCTACAGAATGACTTGGCTGAATATGTCAGAATATAGCTCCATTTTAGTGTCAAATGCATGAACACATTTTACGTGAACTTTTATATTATATTAACCCAATAAACTGACACAATAAAAAATATACTGTGAGGAATTACACATTTATAATAATATAAAAAAATACTAATAATAATATCAATAATAATAATATAATAATGAATAATCATAGAACACAAGTCATTAAAATTTATATATGAAATTTATTTATTCTATTATTATCTATATTATCTACAATTCCAATATTATTTATTGCCAATCAAATGTACTTCCAATCTATTATCTCACCTCTCTAGGCTGAACTACATTTTCATTACTTTTTCTTACCAATCAACCAGACTTTGGACATGGTAGCAAATAAGAAGGGGCCTGCGCTACTCCCTGCGCTCTCCATAAAAGAACAGTGTATTCATTTGTATACACAGAAGAGACAACCACTCAGTTACAATAGGATCACCACCAGACCATTTACCAGCTGCACAACTGCAACTATATCAACACCACAAACGCAGCAGATCGGCACATAAAGGTTTGTTTTTATCTCACCTCGTAAATGAAGTAAAAGTTTCTAGTACTGCTTTGGTCACACTTGTCCTTGTAAAGCTTTAAGAATTACTGTCAAATATATTTGTCTCAGCTTTAACAGCTGTAAACTCTCTAGATCCACTTCCATTGTTATTCTATTGTACAGTTAGTACTCCTGTTGAACCTATCTGCTATTGATGACTAATTTTCCTTACTATTAATGCATTCCTTACGTATACTTATATTCTCAGTACTTGTTTCTTTGGAGCCACCTCTTTTTTAAGATCTAGTTCAACAAATGTTTAATACGAGGCCTATTTTTATGTGTACCCAGGGATTCTAATTTAGGCACAATGTATTTCATAGTTCCTTCATGCAGCATATAGTAAGTAGCTATGTTATACTGCTTTACAAGGACTTTTTTTTGTTTTTTATTGTTATCATTTGATTTAGTTTAATAGTTCACTCCCTCTAAAAATGCACTTTAGTCTTCCTATGAAGTTTATATCGGACAGATTTTACTATAATCCTTTCTTTGTACAACTGGCTTCTCAGGGTGATTTGAAAGGATTTGTTTTGTCACTTCTAAGAGTGGCTAATACAGGTTTATAGATGAAAAGCCACATATAAAAGCGATTTGACTTTCTAGCTTAAACATATTTGTTTTCTTCTGTTAGATTTGTTTCAATGTTTTATCCAGTGTTTTAAATGTGAATTAAAGGTTTCTGTTTCATGTGCCTTCTAGAATCAGATTGATAATAGTGATTTTGAACAATAGCCATCAAACAGGAGGTGAGTAAAACTGACCGGCAATACTTGTTCATTATATGTGGCCTAATCATGGGCTGTATTTACAAAGCCCTTCTAACTTAATTTTGACTGATATTTATTAACCCTCAGAGCATAAAGATTATCATTCCGCTCCGAGCATTAATATAACATTATCTGAAGATGTTGTTAAGGCCCCTTCACCTCCCTTTCCTCTATTAACAGCTGTTAGAGGGAGTAATTGGGAGGAAAAGGGGAGTGTTTGTGGGAAGAGCGCCAAGAAACTATTACCAATGTCTCCCCATTAAAAAACAAAAAAGTTTTAAAAAATAATCAGTGGTTCCTTTGTCAGGTGAACTTGGAAAGTAAAAAAATGATTAAAAATAAAAAATATAAAAGAAAATACTCTTAACTGCTGTCGGTTTCTTTAGTTTTGAAAGTCAAATCCCGGTACATGCATAGTAAGTAGATTTTGGAACTTAGACTGTTTCAGTACTCTGCAGCATCGTTCATAGAAAAACCTTAATATATGTAACTATAGCCCCATGTAAACTGCAAGATCTATATAATAAAGTGACCACAAAAAAAAAAATTACTTCACAAATACACACACATAAATACACTGTATGTTTTGGATTTTTTTTTTTAAATATGTAAATGTAAATGTAAACAATAATGTGTGACCTATCAGGAATGTAGTCACAGCATTCTCTATGAGGCACAGAATACACTCACCCTACACTGGCCAGCAAAAAAGTATAGAGACATTCTGTTCTGCATGGTCACAGCTGAAATGACATTTCCACATTGCCATTTTGTAATACACCATCATTTCCAATGCTAAGCCTTTTTAACACTCACAGAGAATAAGATACTTTTCTTGACAATCCTACCAACAGTTTTAACATTTAAAAAAAAATCGTTAATAAATATTGAACACACCTAAATGTTGAAAGTATACAATATATCCTAAATACCAGCTACCTCAAAGCCTGTGTTGTGCTAAGATTAAATCTATTTTACATAAAGTTTTTGACAATTCTGATAAACCTAAATGGTGTTAAATTCATTAAAAAGGAATTAAAGACTTTCTGAGAGTATGAATGTGAGTAGCATGTGACAAAGGACTAATGG
>JABWIB010000306.1:30698-41717 GCA_016617825.1 Platyplectrum ornatum
CAAGTGTAATAACAGTGTAACAGTAACGCTGGTCAGTATCTGTGTGCAACATGCAACAATAAAGTATTCTCCCTGCATGAAAATACTAACATTCATTTTACCCCCCCTGCAATTCAACATGGTTTTACCCACTCTTGAAAAATCTTTTGATTGGACACAATTTATCTTACCATGTGTACCTAGCTTAATGTGTGGCTCAGATAAAATTCCAAAACATCAGATTATCATCCAAGAAAGGCTCTGGGACAACAATNAGATTTTTCCGGATTCCAGACTGATATTGTCCCAGAGGTGACTCTAATTATTGGACTCTGTAACCACAACCCACTCATACATTTACCACCCATTTAAGGCATGCCAGGGAAAATGTCCTGATTATCGGCCACCTCCTGCTGGCAGCAATGATCGTCACTGTGAATGGCCAGCATATACTATGGCTTATATTATATTACTGGAATTTACTGCATTAAAAATGTATTGGGCTGTATGATTATGCATTAGAGAGCATAGAACAATACTGGGGTAATATCAATTCTGAACCAGCTTATATACATACTATATTTAATATAGTCTCAAATCTCTAGGGAGAATAGCGTAAGTACAACCTTAAACTTACTACTTATAAATTTGAGTATAATGTAATAACTCAGCTGCTTACTTGTCCGATTTCCAGACTGCAAAGTGAAGAAACAAAAAAGAAATAAGGGTGAAAAAGTGTTACAGTATTTAATTTAGTCTTATATAAGGGTAAGTGTGCCACCTACTGGAGAAAACTATGTATATATATATATATATATATATATATCTCAATAACTACTGTAGAAGTCACCCGCACACAAATTAAATATGAAAATATTTCTTTACTTATATTTCTTTATTTATTCGACTCAGCGAGAATTATGAAACTCACCGTCAAGATTAGGCGAGGTTAGGGCAAAATTAAATCTAGCTGCTTATTAAATTTTGGGCCATCTATGTCCAACATGGAAAAAGGGTTGTGAGCTTTTGTTCGGGAGAGATTGTAAAATACAATCTCGCCGCGTGTTTTCACCATCTCGACCATTACTAAAACCAAATTCTCGCAGTTAAACACGGTCTGTGTTTCAAATCTCGCCGCTTAGTAAATATACCCCAGAATGATCAAATAGGCTTGACAAGCTTATTTATGCAGAGAATTGCAACACATCTGGGCACAAAAGGTAGCACTCTCACACAATATAAAGGTGATAAGTTTATTTTCTCAATATATTAAAATTTGGTGGGTAAAATAACTGTTTAACAGTCAGTCTTATATATGAATATCCATACACTGTTTTCCAATGTCCTTGTTCTTGCAAGTGTCGAAGGTGAACTCTTACAGGTAATAAAAAAGAAGTGCTATGGGTAGCTAGTCCGCCCACGTATATGTACTGCAGAACTGGAGAGCCTAAGCAGGCCTGCAATCGAATTCTCGCTCGGTCGGGATGCTCGTGACTCCTGCTCGTGGATTCTCTGCTGCAGTGTACGGAAGGTTGAAGCAGACAATCTTCCTTCCACTGTAGTCTCCACTTATGTGTCGGGGGTTTAGTTACTAGACCTGTAGTTCCTTCTATGAAGGCTGCGGGTGCAGGATGTTAATTTTCTCCTGTTCTTCTTGCTGGTTGTCACAATGTCCTATGCGTTTCTCCAAGGATATGGGCTTCCTCCGGGACAGGACACAAGCAGATAGACATGTAAAGCAAACAATTCTGGCTGATTTGGATTAGAAGCAGAATTTTAAACCTCCAATTCTTAATCGGTAGTTTTCTCCTATCTCGTTAGAGGGTGGGATTTTGGAAATGGTCTTAGGGAGATAGACAGAATAGGTACACATATGGTGAGGTAACAAAACATACATCTAGCGTGGGGGCTGTGTATACATAGATTTAAAGAAGACCAGGTACAGTAGGGTCATGATTTACGTGTAATGGTGAACTTGAGGAACTGAAATTGAATCAGTATACATTTTAATATTAGTATAATTAGTGATTAGATAATAAATGAAAACTAATTCACTAACAGTATATTATAATAATCATAATCATAAAATCAAATTGTAATATAGATAATAATGAAGTGGATATAAATGAAGTAAAAACTGTTGTAGAAAATGAAGCTGTCTATAAAAAATATATATATATATATATATATATATATATATATATATATATAGTTAAGTTTGCTTGAGGAAGAACAACTTTTACAACAAACTAAAAAAGGCTGCACAACTAAATCACGTTTTAATCATGGGGGACTTTAATTATCCAGACATAGATTGATGGAGTATGGAGACTTGTAGTTCAATAAGTGGAAACAGGTTTTTAAACACACTAAATGAACATTTTTTGTCCCAAGTAGTAGAAGAACTAACTAAAAAACAGACTATTCTGGACCTAGTAATAACTAATAATGTAGAGGTTATATCCAAGTAAAGGAGCACTTGGGATACAGTGATCATAATACGGTTGCATTTGATATTAATTTCAAGAAATGGTATACGGGTTTAACTAAAACTTTTACATTTAAAAAGGCAGATTTCAATAAATTAAAGAAGGCTGTAAAGTGCATAGACTGGGATGCAGTGTTTGAAGTAAAAAATACAGAAGAAAAATGGGATATCTTTAAAACACTGTAGGAAACTTATACTCATAGGTTCATTCCAATGGTAAACAAATGAAGCAGCATTAAGCATAAACCATGTGGCTAAATAAAAAAGTAAGGGAAGCAATAAAAAGAAAGAGGTGTGCATTCAAATTGTTTAAATCTGATGGGAGCACAGAGTCCTTCCAGAACTATAATGAATGTAATAAAACATGCAAAAGGGAGATAAAAAAAATAGCAAAAATAGAAAATGAAAAACTAGTTGCTAAAGAAAACAAAACAAACTCTAAGGGGTATATTTACTAAGCGGTGAGATTGCAGTGAGATTGGAAAGTGGGGATGTTGCCTATAGCAACCAATCAGATTCAAGCTTTCAGTTTAATTTTACACTCTGAAGAATGTGAACTCGAATCTGATTGGTTGCTATGGGCAACAACCCCACTTTTCAATCTCACTGCAATCTCACCGCTTAGTAAATATACCCCTAAAAGTTTTTTTAAGTATATAAATGGCAAAAGGATAAAGAAGGACAATATAGGACCCATAAAACAGAAGATGGGTGGACTGATTCATGATAATAAGGGAAAAGCAGAGTTATTAAACAATTTCTTTTCTTCTTCACTAGAGAGGAGCCCATGGTAGGAATAATGCATAAATATGAAAATGCAACCCAACCATTTGTCAATACTTGGTAACAGAAGAAGAAGTTCAAAAAAGGCTTAAAAAATTAAGATAAATAAAGCACCAGGTCCAGATGGCATACACCCAAGGGTTCTCTATGAGCTTAACTCAAAAATAGCTAGACTGCTATACTTAATTCATACAGATTCAATTGCATCAGGTTTAGTATCAAGGGATTGGAGAATAGCAGATGTGGTAACATGGTTTAAAAAGGGAATTAAATAAATACCAGGGAATTATAGGCCAGTAAGCCTGACATCAATAGTGGGGAAAATACTGGAAGGCATAATAAGGGATAATATTCAGGATTACTTGGTGGCATAGGTCTTGTCAAAGTAATCTAATTAGCTTCTATGAATAAGTAAGTGCAAACTTAGACAATGGTGATGCGGTAGATGTGGTGTACTTAGATTTTGCAAAAGCCTTTGATACAGTACCACAAAAGAGTTTGGTTCACAAATTAAGGGGACTGGGTCTAGCAAATAACATTTGTACTTGGATTGAGAATTGGTTGGTGAATAGGGAGCAGAGAGTTGTGATAAATGGAACATTTTCTGATTGGTCAAAATTTTTAAGTGGTGCACCACAAGGCTCCGTGTTCGGGCCATTTTTTACTATATTTATAAATAAACCTTGAGGATGGCTTAGAGAGCAAAGTCACTATTTTTGCAGATGATACTAAAATATGCAGGGTAATAAAATCAGAGCAAGGTGTAGATTGTCTACAAAGAGACTTGAATAAACTAGGGGATAGGAAGCCAAATGGAAAATGAGATTCAATATAGATAAATGAAAAACTATGCATTTAGGTCACAACAACAAGCATGCAACCTATACATTAAATGGGATTCATTTAGGGAGTCTTCAATGGAGAAGGATTTGGGTGTGCTTGTAGACAATAGACTTAGCAACAGGGCACAATGTCAATCAGCAGCAGCAAGGGCCAATAAGATATTAGCATGTATAAAAAGGGGCATAGCTGCACGGGATGCCTGTGTAATTTTACCATTCGTTGGTAAGGCCTCATCTGGAATACGGGGTACAGTTCTGGTCACCACTCCATAAAAAGGACATTGCAGAACTGGAACGGGTTCAGAAAAGGGCAACGAAACTGATAAAGGTATAGAGTCACTGAGTTATGAGGAACGGCTAGCAAGTTTAAGCATGTTTACTTTAGAAAAGAGGTGTCTAAGAGGTGATATGATGACCATTATATACCAAATATATTAGGGGTTAATGCAGAGAGTTTTCACATAAACTTTTTACCGCTAGAACCATACAGAGGACACGTAGTCACCCTCTAAAATTATAAGAAGGAGGTTTCACAACCAGCAGAGGAAAGGCTTCTTTACAGTAAGGGCAGTGAGGATATGGAATTTATTGCCTGAGAAGGTTGTGATGGCAGGTTCAATAGATTTATTCAAGAAGGGGTTAGACAAAGTTTTAGAGGTAAAGGTTTTCCAGGGTTACGACTGGTAAGTAATTTATTACTTAAACTGGATACGTGAAAGTAAGAACTGAGGGATCCCAGTTGTGTTCTTCGGCAAAGTGTAGTGGGATGCTATGCGTGGTCATTCCTTTTCTGATGTTCCTAGTATGCTCCGCAATTCTTTGTTTCAGAGGTCTTATTGTCCTACCTACTATATGTATTGAAAATCACAAGTATTGAAAGTCACTATTAGGACTGTAATTTTAATAATTAAAAAAGAAATAATTTCTCAGAAACTTTATATGATTCAATTATAAGAAGTGAGGTCAATTTCATCTGTTGCAAAGAGCAACAGCAAACAGTTATCGCGTCTCAACATAGCTACTGGATAGCACTTTCATTCCTGCTTTGCCTATTAATCATGGAAGCAGGATCTTTCACGGCTTACATATCATCATGAGTTTCATTGCTATGTTCTGAAAGCATTTATTAATATTTACTATGGGGAGCATTAGAGTCTCCACAGAACGATATTTGTGTAAACTATATTAGCAGCTGATGTCATAGCAGTGATTTTCAGAACTGGGCCAAACCAGCTCATTAACAGTGTTATTTTCCTCCCCTCATCTGTAAGTTGATATTATAATATTATAATATAATTATAATATTATATATGTCACTTATCACTTGTTTTAATAAAATCATAGAAATTCAATCCACTTGGGTCACATCTAATATAAATATCTTGACAAAATATCCGATTTAAACGTCCTAAACATTATATTATACTTTAGCTACTTTACTTGGTAATTTTAAATATTTTCATCAGTGTTCACATTATTTATGTTATTTTATTTCATCTGGCATGTATAATTTTTAACTGTGATATTAATGAAGCTATTTTTATACATTATTATATATTGTCAAAATTTATAATGCCTCTATGGGGTCTCTTTTCTAGCACCCGTGAGATATTCTTTTCCCAGAGTAGCCTTTTTCCTTCTAGGATCTTATTGGCACCTGTATCTGATTGGTGGCTGTCCCATAGCAATATACAGGCTTAAATTTACTAAGCAGAAAGATTGCAAAGTGGGGGATGTTGCCCATAGCAACCAGTCAGATTTGAGCTCACATTCTTCAATAAGTAAAATGAAACTGAGAGCTTGAATCTGATTGGTTGCTATTGGCAACATCACCCCTTTTCAATCTCCCTGATTAGTAAGTTTAGGCCACAATGTCTTATTAACAGATCTGTATGTAAATATTCACAAATAGGTTTTCTTTTTGATTTTATCACATATTTAAAAATAAATAAATAAATGAATGAAAAATGTATGATGCATTACATGTCCTGCTGTATAGTCACAGAAATAGAAGTGTTAAAGACCTTTTAAATACAGTAAGTTTTTATGAATACTGTTGTTTACAAATATTCACAGCATTGTCCAGTCCAGTTTCTGGAGCAAGCACTACTTCAAACCACCCAGTTTCCAATACATAGCTTCTGGGCTATCACGCCCTCAGGAACCTAGAGCGGAAGCCAGCACAACCCAGTCCATAAGATGTACTCTATGATGAGTAGGTTATACCCCGTTCAGATTGCCTTAATTCGGCGTCGTTTTCAGTAAAAAAGACGCCTCTAGTGGAAAAGGCGGCGTTTCAAGGCAATCTGAACGATGCCTTTTCAAAACGGCGCCTTAGGAAGGCTAATCGGCGGCACGCCGCCGCTCTTAAGGCAAACTGAACGCTCTGGAGCCAGCATGCGTATGAGGGGAGGCGATTGGACTAAAAAGACATGTGATCATTACGATCACAGTCTTTTTAGGTCCCCTCCCCTTCTCGCAGGACTGTGAAGCCGGCGTTTCCTGGATGATTTTTAGCTGGAAGCCGACGATTTTGGCCTCTCTATACGTATCATATGTATCCATCTTTTTGTCTGTTAGTGGCGGCTGCTCACTCAAAGACTGAAGTCAGTACGTGACATGACCACGTCAGCAAAAGCAGTTTTTCATCAAAAATAAAATTAAAAGGGGTGAATATGATTGGGACTATGGCCTAAATTCACTATATGTGGGGAGTTTGCAGGGGAATTGAAAAGTGGGGATGTTGACCATAGCAACCAATCAGATTCAAGCTCACATTCTCCAGTATGTAAAATGAAACTGAGAGCGCAATTTGATTGGTTGCTATGGGCAACATCCTCATTTTTCAATTCCCCTGCAAACTCCCCACTTAGAGAATTTAGGCATATATGTCCAACCTAGGTCTACTGCAAGATATAAATCAACTGTGTGGTTGGGAGATGAATCCTCAGAGGTTTGGACAAGTATATACTCAGCTTAATTGTATTTGATGCAAGTGTGTCACATATTATACTGGTGCATCTTGTCATAGATCCATTTATGCATATTTGTACTACTGTGTAGTATTTATGGCATGTATTACAAATCTGATCTCTGTTTCAAGTGTAATCTCAGATTAATCATAATTTGTATCTCAAACACATACACATATTTTGGCTAAGAAGAAAAAAAACATTGTTAAGGAGTGAAGTTTCACATACTAGAATGTATATAATGCCACGTTTAGATTGCCTGCGGCCAAAAAGCTGCAGGCAGAGCCGTCGCTGGAAGCCGCCAAAATCGGCGGCTTCCAGCTAAAAGTATCACAGGAAACGCCGGCTTTACAGTGAAGCCGGCGTCCTGCGAGAAGGGGAGGGGACCTAAAAAGACTGTGATCGTAATGATCACGTCTTTTTAGGCCTATCGTTTCCCCTCATACGGGCTGGAGCCGGCATGCCGGCTCTAGAGCATTCACTTTGCTTTGAGAAAGCCTGCGAGCCGGCGAAAAGCCTTCTTTTTCTGCGGCTCTGGAAACCACCGATCCTTAGGCGCCGTTTTCAAAAGGCATCGTTCAGATTGCCTTGAAACGGCGCCTTATCCACTTATCCACTTTTCAGCGAAAACTACGCCGTTCTGTGGCAATCTGAGGTATATACATTGATATGTATATATAAATGTTACTAGAATTGTAGCCTAACAACACTTTTGCAACATGAATTCATATATCACAGAATGTCTGTATGCACTATAAAAGTAAATAAATTCACCATATGCCCCTTTAGGCAGAGCTGAGAAACTATTAGTAAAAACATTAAATAAATCTGATAGGTATATTTTAATGACCAACATATAATATATAAGATACCTATAATTAGCTTAAAAACTCCTCAACATATATGTTAGACAAGCTGTAATAATAAGTAAGCAAATGGTTCCGACTAAATTTAATGAAATTAGTTTCTTTCTAACAGTTGTTTATAACAGTAAACAATTGTTTGCTATTTTTATTTTGTATTTAAATAAATGCTATATTGTTTATGGTTTTATACACAGAATAAAGATTTTGTACATGCATGTAGATTTCCTAATTGTTCACCAGATGGCACTCAAATACCTCTGTATCTTTCTTTCATTACTGATTGAAAGCAAATATGTACTTTCTAGCAAGTTAAAAAAAATATATATATAACTTGTAAAACTATTAACTATACATTCCAGAGGCCATTATTTATACTAACTAGTTGTAAACATTTATAAGTTCACAAAGTGTCATTAAGTGCATTCTCATGGTCAGAGTAACTCACCACCATACAGCAGTGGCAAAGTTTCCACTAGCAGTGCAAAGCACATGGACTTTTATTTTTTGTTTTAAAAAGGGACAGTTAAGCAGGGAATCCATCAGCCCTGTGTGGCTGCACCGCTTCAATATATACAGTGTTCCCCCTATAATAAGACACTGTCTTATTTATTTTTATCAGGACAAAAAAAATCACCATAGGGCTATCTTACCAGATCCACCTAAACTGGGGGTCATAAAAATTTCCTTCACCTTAGTGAAGACATACACAACCCTATGTCCGTTATATTACACCTTTGCGCTACCCTTACAATTATATTCAATGCTGGGTAGTTCAATTATTTTTAAATGATTCACACAAATGATTCAAAGGATACCATTCTCACAATAATATATTAAAATCTGTCCATATAGTTTTAGAATTTTATAGACAGAAGTCCACTTTTCTTCTCCTTCTCACTCAATGTTCTTGAGTGGTGTTCTTTTTATCAACTAACCACCATAAGACTGTAAAGTTTACAAAAATTGTTCAAATGAAATATCCCTGTTGTTCTAATATGAGTTCTTTTTCAAGTTTAGTGGATTGTCCACTGATATAGTGTCTGGAGGATATGTCCATCTGATCCTATGTGGTCCTCCGTATTGCTATGATGATTCTTACAGATGACTGTTTTGCATATCAACTCCACCACCAATACCAACATCTCCTGCTGCTCTTCTGGGAATGCCGTCGCTGTCACTCTCCTCGTGCTTGTTGTAATAAATGACCTTATGATGATTCTTTCATTTTCTTTTATTTGTTGTAAACAAATAAAATACATAAAATGCCACTGTGCCAAGGTGAAATATAAGGCTAGCGGGTAAAGGGCCCTGACTGCTAGACTACCTAGCTACACTTTCCAGTCCAACACCAAGCTAGAATGGATTCCATGAACATACTACTGACTCATTTCTGACTCATTTCAACCATCAGATCTTTTTCAAGGTAAGTGTGTTTGTAGCATGGGCAAGTTCCCATATATCGCTCTCTTCTCCGACCTATGCTGATCCAATAAAACAATTAAATGTTAAAAATTGCGCCAACATATAGACATTCCAAATATATACAAGAACATAAAATATTAAAATTCATAGTCTCTTATCATCTATCGTTACTCCTACAGTCCCGGCGATTCATATATAGCTGTCAAGTGAATTCATGCATCTGTACTGATATTATAGTTATTAATAATAGTGGTGTTACATAGTAATATGCACCTTAAAGTGCTTAATCACAATAAAGTGGTTATGTGAATTCTATATAAATAAAGGTACATATCTAAAGTTTATAAAGTCCATAATCATTACAATCCTTAATCTCAATAAAGTGCTTGTGTGAATTTTAAATCTGTACTTATAAAGTGCATAATTCTTACAATCCTTAATTTCAACAAAGTGCTTGTGTGCATTCTAAATCTGTATTTCTAAAGTTCATAATCCTTATAATCCTTAATGTCAGTGAAGTGCTTGTGTGAATTCCTAATCTGTATTTCTAAAGTGCATAATCCTTACAATCCTTAATTTCGATGAAGTGCTTGTGTGAATTCTAAAATCTGTCTAAATACATTATGTTTCTAAGGTATATATGGTACATACCAAACTATATAGTAAATTCCATAGTAAATATAGTAAATTCCACCTAAAACCACTTGGACAATCTCTGCTTCTATAGAAACCTACTGGGGTTTCCTCTCCTCTGGAGTTAGAAATACATACTTTTAACCAGTAATTTCTCAAGTTCATAGCTCTCCTATATACAAATCTTGGATACTTCTCTATATGTTCTTTTAGTTTTGGGTCATTACGAAGGAGGTTCTAATGTTTCTTCATGACATTTTCTCTCTGCTTATTATTTGGTCATATTTAGAGATAAAAAGTACTTTGTTCTTCTTTTCTTCATTTTTACTATCTTTCTTATTTTCTTCTAGTAGATTTTCTGTCTTCTTTTTCCTTTCTTTCCTTTCAAAGGCCTTATTCACCCAATCTTCTCCTTATCCTTTTTTGAGGGATTTGAGTTTTATTTTTTTCCTTACTCCTCAAATTTTGTTTCTTTTTTACAGTTTATTTTGATTCT
Organism: Platyplectrum ornatum; assembly: GCA_016617825.1. NCBI lineage: Eukaryota > Metazoa > Chordata > Amphibia > Anura > Limnodynastidae > Platyplectrum > Platyplectrum ornatum. Next base: position 41,180 of record JABWIB010000306.1, read on the forward strand.
TGTAAACTGACTCAACAGTACAGAATTCAACCTATTGGGGTAATTCTGGCTTTCTCAGCGAATAGCGAAATTGGTGCCGTTTAGTAAAAGATAGTGTTATTACTATTCCATTATATTGTCTTCCTGTCAGATCAAAGAAGTCTACTGTGCTTTTACTAATATTAAAAGTCAACTATATGTTTAATAATTAATGTTATTTAGATGTTCACAGAATTCTCTTAATGAATCCTCATCTCCACTCCAAAAATTATATCATTGATGTATCTAAAATAAATATCTAAAAACTCCTTTGCTCCCATTTAATTAAATACATGTTGTTCTTTCCAGTGCGCCATAATATTTGCATAACATGGCGCAAATTTGGTGCCCATGGCCGTACCGTTTTTTTGTATATAAAAGTTTCCTTTAAACTAAAAAAAATTATATTGTTTAACCCCTTCCGAGCGTTTCAGCAGTGTGATTTCAGCGTTTTCAGTGATTACAGTGTGATCACATTACTATTTTTTGTTGTTTAAACTTTTTTTTAAACTTTATTATT
>JABWIB010000306.1:49665-62851 GCA_016617825.1 Platyplectrum ornatum
AGCTCTCAGTTTCATTTTACAAACTGGAGAATGTAAGCTTGAATCTGATTGGTTGCTATGGGCAACTTCCCCACTTTTCAATTCCCCAGCAAATTCCCTGCTTAGGTAATATACCCCTTTGTCTCAGTATTGTCTAACACTCAATATCAGTCCTTAGTTTAGAAAGTGCTGGCAGGACCTGATACCATTTATTGTTTAGGCTGGGTTTAATGGAATCAGCAATGTGATGGATGCATTTGACCCCTTACTAATGGCAGAATGTTATCACATTAGCACAGTGATAGAGCTATATTGATATACAAGAGCATTGTATAGTGAGTTTATCTTTAGAAGAGCACACTAATGATAAAGGCTGGAAAGAGCTGATGGGTGAGTGTCAGTGAATCACCATTGCCAATGTAAACAATGAGGCGGGTCACTGGCATGTATCCCTGAGTATGAGTGACAGGGAGGGAGGAGGGAGGCAGTGACAGTCCAGCAGCTCAGGTGCCTTTCAGCAGTGCCTTACGACGTGAGCCAGGAGCTGCTCCTAATAGATGTGCACATAATAATCTGCATTATCAGTAGAGAGAGGGAGAGGGGTGAGTACCTGAGACGTGCAGCACAGGCGAGACACATCCTCAGTGCCGCAGTGACAGAGACAGCATCTCCTGAGGAGACTGCACATTGGAAGAGGTGTCTGACTCCCTGCCTCCTCTCTGCATTGCCTCCATTCACAGCTGCCTGTATCCATCCTCCATCCGCTGCAACATGGGGAAGAAGATGAAGAAAGGCTGCGACTGCAAGCGTGTGCTGAAGAACAACTGGCTGCTGCTGAGCACTGTGGTGGCTGTGGTGTTAGGTCAGTGCATCCATGTCATATTATACTAGATTATATATATCATATATATGTGTGTGTGTGACATCCACTCTAGTACATGAGTGTGCAGGAATGTGGGATTGCTATTCCTACCAAGTGCATGGTATGCAGTATATCACAGCATGCTGAATAAATAATTCTAAATATTATTGCCTTATATTATTAATTCCACATACAGAATAAAGGCACATCAGCAAATGCTCCTCATTATACATTATACATTTCATGATAGATGCTGAGGGAACTGGAGAATGCAGAGCCTTTCACTACTTTTCATTAGGTTTGCTATATATGATTTCTACATACATGTCTTCCATATATGCTGCTAGATATAGACCAATTACATTCATTACATTACATTACATTACATAGTAATAAAAGCATTATTTTATGCCACCAGCTCACACTGTAGTGGAGTGCATTATAAAGCAAGTGCAAGGCCTATAAAAAGGCATTTTATTTTTTTATTCATCATGTAAATAGCAAGCACCTTGTTATATCAAATAAACCCACTGGCCACCTTACTGTACGCATGCAAGCGATCATCCGGAAGAAATAACCCGGAAACTTTAAACAGCTAAAGTTGCACAACAACAACAACTAGGGATGCAAAATGTATTTGAGTTTATTCGTCATTTGATGTAGCCCTCTACCTGCAGACTGTATAGGGAATATGCACTCTCACAGGACAGACGTGTCCATGGCTTTGATTTGTTTCCTTGTGAAATAGAATGAGATTATTTTAGTGTTGCTACATTGTGTTATCTTGTTACGCCGTTGTTTTATCATTTTTATTATTATTAATTTTATTGTTTATTAATTGTCAATGGAAGCGCTATCTATAGTTGCTGCATTGGTTCCGTTTACTTATATATTTTAGATGTGACTTTTTTTTATTGCAGCTTTTTACGGGGGTAAAAATAATATTAACCAGAAAAATAACAAGCACTATGGAAATGAGTTTAATAATAAACTAAAGTAGTGTACACATGGGATGCAAATAGTATTATAACAGAATGTAGTTCCTAACCAAAGTAAGGTTCCCATGTTACAGTTTACCTAATGCCCATTGGAAACACTTGCTCTCTGTTCATTATTTTCAAAGGAAACAAATGGGAAGAATAAATGTAAAATTTCACACTCAACATAACATTTTATTAAAATTAAAGTAGTATCTTCCTCTGACGAAATCACTACAACGTACCACCTTCTTTGAATAAGAGGAAGTACAAGAACTATTTAGCGCATTTAGATACTGTACTAACTGTTAAGCTAGGCACACACGGTAAGATAAATTGTATCCAATCTAAAGTTTGGGTAAAACCATGTTGAATTGCAGGGGAGGTAAAATTAATTATTTGCAATCAGTATTACAGGTGAGAGATGATGTTTCCAGCACAAGTGTAATAACAGTGTAACAGCAACACTGGTCAGTATCTGTGTGCAACATGCAACAATAAAGTATTCTCCCTGCATGCACACACTGACATTCATTTTACCCCCCCTGCAATTCAACATGGTTTTGCCCACTCTAGAAAAATCTGTCGATTGGATACAATTTATCTTACCGTGTGTACCTAGCTTTAGTGTGATGGTAAAGTATGCTTTAGCTGTTGATAAAACTTTGCATCTACTGAATTATAGCATTACATGTTATGTGTATCTCGCTCCTGTGCCTGTTCTTTTTAGCAATGCTGGATGTGGGCCTGTGTGCAGCATGACTTCTAATGTTTTACAGTGTATTGCTAAATAAAATCAATCTGTCTCACTTAAATACTAGACATACATTGCACATACTGGACCATACTGGACCTACCTTGTACGGGGTTCTGGACACTTAAGTGTCCAGAACCCTACCATAAAATGCCCACGTTCTTCCATACATAGCAGATCAGAAAGTATTGGCATACCCTCTCCCAGCCAGGTTACTTTGCATGTTTATTCCTAGCTACAGTGCTAAAGGCGTGCTAAAATGTAGACCCCCCCCCCATGCAATTTTCAATCGTACATAATATGTTCCGTATAAATCTGTTCTGTAAAATATCATATGTGGCACATACATGCGCAGATATTAAAGTTTAAGTAAGTAAGATCTATGCATGTTACTTGTGTAGATCACTTAAAGTAGGTAAGACTAGATAGGGTCCACTGTTGTATGTATTCTAATGGTTTATGTCTTTTAACATTTATTTTTCACCAGAGGTATAATATAGCCGAACTGTGTATATAAACACTGGTGGCTGAATTTGATTCAAAGTGCTATGTAATATAATGGAAGTATATAAAAATCTGCTAATTAAAAATTATGGAAGACCTGATGTCAACAGAAGATAGCAGGCAAATACTGTATATAAATAAATAGTATTCTATAAAAGTAAATAAAAGTATTATAGTGGTAGATTTTAACGGCAGGGTGACCCCATTATCCCCCTATTCAGTTGTAGGACGGAGTGTTGCATACAAGGGTGACTTATTTTGTACATTCCTGCTCAGACCTGCATGTGCCAGTCTCCCTGTCCTTTAGAATTGGAATAGACATACCATATAAAATGGCAATCATTGTCTTACAGTATATGATTGTGAGTGAATGAAATCAATGGCAGAGCACTACAACTCATGTAGGCAAACCATAAAAAGCTACTGACAGGAGAATACAAATGTGCTTTACACAAAAGTGTTATTAGAAATAGCCCTAGGAGAGCTTAACTGTACAATAAAGTGTAAAGGTTTTTTGTTATCACAACTTTTCATTTTCACAGTTTATTAAAACTTTGCATGAGGTAAATAAACTAACAACCTCATAGTTTAATATGAGATGCAGCAAACCACATACTTACTCATTTCCCATGCAATTAATATAATACTGTTGTGTTTTCAGACTACACCCAGTGCTTAGTCACAATTCACGTAATAGAATTTGAATACTTTAGAATGTAACTTTTAATTGCTATTACATTTGCATTTATTTTTATAGCATACTTCTTCCTGATGAATGGTAATTGATTACATTAGTGCCACTACTAGGGGGTATTAAATAAGATATAGATCACTAGTCTTCAATTTTTTTTATTTCTTGTTGATAACAATGACCTACTACTATTTTATCCTCAAACTCATTAAGAAAATCCTTTATTTTTATCTTAATTTGTTGTAATATTTTAGTATCTACCACCTCTGATTGGTGACTATTTCACTTATCAATTACCATTTGTGAAGTAATATTTCTGCATATTAGTATATTTAGTTTCAGTGCATGCCTTGGTGTTCCAATATTTCTCCTTCAGTGAAGAATGCCATCTCCTATACCTGATTAAACCCCTTGAAATATCTGAAATATTTGAAAACATTGTATACCCTCTTAACTCTCTTATCCAAGCTATACATCTAAAGTTTATTTACTTATTCATGGTATGTTTCGTGTTATTGCACCTTTTATTTGCCCTTCTTCACACAATCCCCTATGTATTTATGTCCATCTTGAGATATAACTTCCCGGACTAAGCACAGTATAAGCACAGGTATAAAGTGATATTACTATATTTTTTATTACTGTTCCTGTTATTATTTCCTTTGCTTTGTTACATTGCCTGCTACCTATATATTACATGAAATAGATCCCTAGATTCTTTTTCTTCCTCACTAGATTTTGATTTAGTTGTTTGAGTTTTGTTTCAGTTTTTGTTTTCCAAGAGCTTAATCTTTCATTTTTGTGTAGTTGCCAAACTAGCCTACCTAGATCAGGCATAGGCATCCCACTGCACACAATATGCATAGGTATATCTTATCCATGGTGGAAACATGATGGGGATTCTCCATACCTGGAGTGCCACATTTTCTCTGTGACTGCCCTAGAGCATTTATTATTTTATTAATCCCTCCCGGTGTGTCTCCCCTGTTACATGTCATCTGCATAAAGGCAAAGACATGGAAATATAAGTGACTACCGTAAGCTATATTGGCAGGACTATCCTTATAAAACAGGATCCTGTTGCCTATGTATCTACACATTTATATTTTTGGAGGGGAGAGTAGGAAATGTGGGGGAAAACAGTCTACGTGATACATAAATATAAAAGTTATCATTTATGTTTTTAGATGTTGTTTCCTTATAGATGTATATATTAAAGCAAATACGTGGCATTACTGTATCAAATCAGGAACATGGTTGTCACTATCACAACTTTGTATTTATCTACAAATATGTATTGCTTGCCAGATCCTGCATAATAGTCCCATGTATTGTGAAACACGAAACTGCTACTTATCTGTGATTGTTTTGAATCAAATTTGGGTTGCCCAATATAGGATTTTTGTAAGCCGTACCTAATGGTATATAGTATTTTCTGGGCACTTTTCCAAACATTTTGTGTCTTTGTGCTGCCTTGTGCAATTCTGACATCGCTGTTAAGAACAATGATTAATTGACTGACCATGTGAACACAGCAATAGCAAATTGTATAGCTAACATACAAAAACTAGTCAGTAATAATCAAAAGATTGCACAGCCAAGTATGTGTTTAATGTCAGATATACATCAAGGTTCTGGTTACTGTAAGAATTTCTCTCACCACTTCACTCTGAATCCGTTATATTCTTGTTCACATTGAAACTCAGTTCTTACTTTCAAGTATGTATTAGATATATGATATAAATCAGTTGTATATGATGGTAGAGAAGGCATTAGCATGACAGCATATCAACAGGGCAAAACAAATGTCATAGCTGTAAAAAAATAAACTAGGTCAGGTTGGAATATATTTAGGGTGTTACGTTGTCTGTATGAAAAGGTAGTGTGGTACTGTTACATTTGTGTTGAAGTTTATGTGTAATAAACCTTTAAATGTACAGTTATGCTAGATAACATGAATACAGCTTACTGGTATTTACAAACATATTTTAACAGTGCATTTTAAGTACCTACTTAATACCCCGTTCACATTACATAGTCGCAGATCACCATTGTTTTCTAACCCGGCAATCTGCAGCTGCACGGACCGGCTGCCCATTCACACTGCAGAGTGATGACCCGGGGTTTCCTGGGTCACCACTGTGCATAGGCAGCCTGCGACGCAGCGTTTATCGGCAACACCTTCTTTTTAGCCGAGTCTTAGACCCGGGCAGAGAGAGACGGGTTGCCATTCAGACTGCATTAAAAAAGCCAGGGATATCATAAAGACCGTCTTTTTCATGAAAGCCCCGGCTTTTACTATGCAGTCTGAATGGGGTATAATTTAAATAATATAATAATAATTTTTAAAAAACCTGTATGATAGGTCATCTAGAAATATGGAAATTTGTGCATTTTTGTTCCTAGACTTGAAGCTAATATTTGACACAAACTTAAGAATATCTTAATGCACGCTTGGAAATTTTGCCATGTTCTAAACCAGATAGCCCTATGCTTAAGGGTGTAACGAGTAATGAGATATTATTGCAGGTTCTCTGTCCACCGCATACTGTACAATTTAAACAACTGCCACCGCTCTAACTCTGTAAATACTGAGAAATACCAGAAAGCTTATAGTAAGGGAGACCAGATTGATATTATAGAGCCCTTGTAGTTTGTCAACACCTGGAGTGTCGCGGGTTAACCATGCCTGACCTAGATTCTGAAATTTGTGATAAATATCTATAATAATTCATTCTATTTCTGAATGTCTACATTTAAACCAATATCTAGGGTTGACCAAGTTTTTTTAGTGAGTAGGGATCTTATCCAGACTTGAAAATAATAGTGGAAAATTACAATTTGGGCAACAGCATGTTGAATTGCAGGGGAGGTAAAATGAATGTTAGTGTTTGCATGCAGGGAGATTAACTTCACACTCTTATCTTCCAGCCTGGATGTAGTCCTAGAAGAATAAGTCTGTACAATGCGAATATGAGAGTCAACTAAATAGAAGTAGACAGAAGCAGATTTCAGGCTAGCCCCTGTATGGTCACTCGGAGTGCAGCTTATGACTCCTGTTGTGTGGCAGCGTTTTCCTCTCTGTCCCCAGATACCAGAGCTGCACACATTGCTCAGAGCTAAGATGGAGCTAAGGTAAAGGAGGGGGAGAGTGTGACACTGACATGCAGTATGCCTTTACCCACCACACTGACCCCACAGAACTGACACAGGCATGATAGTGTGCTGTATGGGTTACAGCATGGCACAGGAGCTTTACATTTCTTATATGTCTTATATTAACCCTGCACATGTGGGAAAGAGGGGGGCAATAGAGATATATAGGGGGAAGATCTATAGGAGCTGGGATATAGAGACCAGAGACAATGCAGCCCTATGGGGGCAATGATTCATCAGTGACATGTGACACTCTAGAATATACGGTATTTCCCCAGTACTTCCTGTTCTGTTATCAGAATGACTTTCATGATAGAGGTGTGGATTTTGAAAATCCATGTCCATTGTGCTTGGCTGTGCTCCTATGCAGCCTGTATACACACCTAAGGATTCAGAGTAACAGTTGTCTTTAATGTACTTCCAAATGATGTCGCAAAACTATTCCTTGTTATGAATGTGTGTAGAAGATAGCATTTCCATGAAATCATTTGATGTCTAAAGGTTGATACAAGCAGATCAATATATAAGCCCTGCTTAGAAAAGTTTAGTGTGTGAATGACAAACATTAACAAGAATGCATTACTTTCTAGCACCCGCTGAGGTAAACTTTAACTTAGACTTTGACTGGCTACAAATAAAACACAATATCAAGTTAAAATCATTTTAATTTCCAAACCTCCGGTAGAATAAATGTGCAGAATATTGTTCAATAGATTGGTGTCAACTCATTTTGAAAGTATTTTTTTCCTGCATGGCTGACATATGTTCTTCAATGTTCTCGGTTTATAAACTAATGATGCAATTCTTGTGTCAATGTACTGAGGCTTGGCAAAGAGTTGGTATTTGTAAATTTAATCAGTGACAGTGTAACACTTTAATCCAGTGAAATACTAAATACCACAATAAATGAAACCTCATTACAGATTACAGGATGATGAGTACACAATTAAGAAGCAAGCCACATTTATTTGACAAGTAAATCTATTTGATGAGTGTTTCATGATATTTACGTAAGAAATAAAATGGATACCTGGGCCTAAGTTTATTAAGCAGGGAGATTGAAAAGTGGGGATGTTTCTCATAGCAACCAATCAGATTCAATATTTCATTCTGTTAAATAAATCAGAGAGCTTGAATTTGATTGGTTGCTATGGGCAACATCCCAACTTTACAATCTCCATGCAATCTCTCTTCTTAGTACATTTAGGCCTTGGTCATAAGAATTACATGCGATCTGCAATTTGGACACAGGAATTTTCTATAAACATTTATACGTTCATGGTTTTGTGGACTATCATACCTCCCAGCTGTCCTTGTTTATAAAGAGAAAGAACCATTGTAATTTTGTGGTTGTATATCATAGCATAACCTTGTTACTGTTATTTTATTATATATTTTTTTCATTAAGTAGTTTTTATTACATGTTGAAAGAAAGCGATGCAGTCAATACATCCCTAAGAAGTTTCCTAACAAACAAAAAGAAAAAAGATCAGAAAACACCAAATTGCCAGTAACATTATCACAATTACTGACAGCAACAGACATCATGTAATATATAGCAGAACACAAAACAAACAGATTGACTAAAAGGTCAGTACATGGAAACATGAAAGTGTCGGCAGATAAGACCCACATGGACCACCCAGTCTGCCCCATTTTGTATTTAAATCTATACTGACATCATTTTATTCTCGATTTGGTTGAGAGTATAATTCCCTTATATTTATCGCAAGCTGCTTACTCTGTTATGATGTAATTAACCTCCACCACTTCCGATGGGAGGCCATTCCATTTATCAACTACCCTTTCAGTGAAGTAATTCTTTCGCACATTTCCCCTGAATTTACCACCCTCCAGTTTATATGCATGCCCTCATGTTCTACTACACCTCTTTCTATGAAAAATGCCCCTTTCCTGCACCTGGTGCAGGGCTGGATTAAAAACCACATTGAGCTGGAGCTGAACATTTTCGAGGGCCCATTGCAGTAGGTATGACCATTGTTGTGTGCGGTGGTAAATCATATGTGGGCCCATTCATCCATTCATACACTTCGCCAAACTGTACCCTCTTTTATCACACATAGTGCATAGCGCTGTTGTGCTGCTGTGCAGGAGGCTGGATGTCTTACATTCATCCTCAGGCATTTCAGTGGGAGGCCTGAAGAATGGCTGTATCTGTGGACCTTTTTTCAGATGCAGGCCTGGGGCTCCCATCCACCCCATTGTTAATCTTGCCCTGACCTGGTATCTGCTATCATATCACCCATCTCCCTTCTCTGCTCCAAGCTGCACATATTTAGTTGCTCTAGTATCTAGTACAACAGTCAAAGTTGTGAAATGTATTTAGTCAACAGAAATAGCATGAACAGTAGCAAAAACAATAGCAGGTGTTTCACCAAGCTGAGAATCAAAGGAAACAATTGCTTCTTTGTAATGGAGTCTAACCACAGAGTCCAGATACTAGTGCATTTGTGGGGAGCCTTCCTAAAGGTATACACATATCTCTCGTGGGACAAGGTGTCATTAATGAGCTGTACCCGGTCACCCAAAAATAGGGCCCTTGTCACTGTTATACATGGCAATTCAAAGATTGTAAATGAAATGGTGTGGGCACCAAACCATCCTTTATAAACTTTGAAGCATTTATAAGGAATAGTAATATTGCAATTGTTTTATAACCAATTTTTGGGTTTACATTGTTATTTAATTGTGAATGTACAAAAAAATTATAATACAAATGAAATAACATGCTTATGTCTAGAACACTGATAAATAGGTCTAATAATCCTTTGTACTTTACAGCACAACATGCTTAGTTGCAGCAAGTGCCACTGCCACATTGCTATGCTACATTCCATCAAAGCATCTTTAGTACTGAACATAGCATTATAAATTCCCTGCTCATCCTATATATTGACCATTGAATGTAAAGTGGGCCATACACTATAAGATAAATTGTTCCAATCTAAGCATTTTTCAAGAGTGGGTAAAACTATGTTGAATTCCAGGGGGAGGTAAAATGAATGTCAGTGTTTGCATGCAGGGAGAATACTTTACTGTTGCATGTTGCACACAGATACTGACCAGTGTTACTGTTACACTGTTATTACACTTGTGCTGGAAACATCATCTCTCANCTNTAATACTGATTGCAACTAATNNNATTTACCTCCCCTGCAATTCAACATGGTTTTACCCACTCTTGAAAAATGCTTAGATTGGAACAATTTATCTTATAGTGTATGGCCAGCTTAAGCCATACACCCATTGCAGAATTTATGGGGTCCAGAAGACGGGAGTACCCTTGTCAGCCTTCGCCCATGCATGGCACACCATAACAGTGACAGCACTTAGCTGCTGGCTGCTTAAACAATGCTGTTTGTACTGTTTATAACTGCTGAACGCTGTTTGTAAATAGAGACAGAAGGCAGCACTTAGCATTACTGACAGGTCTTAGGTGTTCTCCTCTATCATGGTTTACAGTAACTGATCAATCATTAGGCAATATAAGGACAATGAACTTATAGTAACAAGTGAAATAACAAAGCTAAAACATTAGTATTGGAGTTGCTAATCTTTTAATTAAACACACATCTATACTTTTAAAAATAATGCATTTAAACATATTGCTATCTGACCAGACCATTTTCCCATTGACGTTATCCTGGATTACAGGAAATAATGTAGATGCATATGCCATGCATGTTGTGTGTTTACTTATAAATCACTTATACAGTTATACAACACCCCATTTAACTCTGAGTTTCCAGTTACATATGTGTAACTGTGGAAAAATCAAGGCTTTATGTATGTAATATAGTGAATCTTTATTTACAAGTGTGCAACAGCCCTGAATGTGCTATGGAAGTATGATAACCTAAGAGATATAATATTGACATAGCTTTAAAATGCATTCAAATATATTTACAACACAAATTACGAATGAGCAGTGTCAATAGCTAGCGGATAACTAGGCGAACCGCTCTTGTTGCTATGATACTAAACAACTTTACATATCAGAATAATATCCAGCACCATCATTCTAAACACATTTAGGAAACATATAAAAGAGTTTTAATATATGCTAACAAGTAACTATTCATAGGGCAGGAAAACAGTGCAAGGCTCTCTAGCGGTGGGGTTCAATAGAAATCAGTCCATTAATGGCATATGTATGGCAACTACTATAGGAAGGAAACATAATAATAATTCTAAAGATGTTTTTACCACTTAAGGCGTGTAGGTTGAAAACCAACTTTAGGGGGTTCAAAGGGTTACAACAGTGGATATATTAGTTACATAAGATTTTTTATAAGACAGTATTCATGCATCCACACGATCCAGGAAAAGGGTTAGTGCAACCCTACTCTAAAATGTTGCAGTTTGTCTGGATCAGTACAAAGTGCAATAGCATTCCTGTACTGTACACATACCTCCCAACTTTCACGATCCGGACCTCGGGACACATAAGCCCCGCCCCCCGGACCCAAAGGACTCCGCCCTGGCACACCCCGACTCCACCCTCTTCCTGCACAAACCCCACCCCTTTTTGATGCCACTACTCGCTGCATCATATAGAAAACTAAGTTTGTCCCCTTAGCGGGACAAACTGGGAGGTGGGAGGGAGAGCTGGATAGTCCCCCAAAAGCGGTACTGTCCCACTGAAAGCAGGACAGTTGGGGGTATGAATAAAAAGAGAAAGTTGAAAGGCAGTCAGACATTTGTCTAAACTGCAGGATTTGAAAAGTGAAGGTTTTGCCCATAGCAACCAGATCAGATTCAAGCTCTCAGTTTAATTTTATATACTGGAGAATGTGAGCTTGAATCTGATGGGTTGCTATGGGTTTTCCAATCCTGCAGTTTAGTATATTTAGGCCGTGGTGTGAGAAGCAAAATTTCATTAATATGAAGACCTGGTCAATTGTTTTTTTTATCCATTAATATAATATGTTAAAATGAATAATCGGTCATAATGTTATACAGGTATAAAGGAGTAAATCTAGCTATACCTTGAAATATAGGTGAACATGGTAGATTTCCATCCATTCTGAATGATTATTATTTGCAGGAATGTACATGAATGTTCCATGTTCAAACACTCTAAAACAAGTATGTGTTCATTAGACTTCTGGACCTAAATTTACTAGGTAGGGAGATTGCAGGGAGAAAAGTGGGGATGTTGCCAATAGCAACCAATCAGATTCAAGAATGTGAGCTTGTATCTGGTTGCTCTGGGCAACATTCCCATTTTTCAATCTCCCTGCAATCTCCTTGCTTAGTAAATTTAGGCCCTGATCTGTCATATGTAAGCAATATTACTACTTGTTTTACTGGTACTGTAAGATCTTAAAAACTCTTGTTTGAAGCCACCTAATCTCTCAATATATGTGGGATCCTCTGAAAAATATCCAGTGCATATGGCCAGGCTTCTTCCTTCACTTACTTTGAAATCCCATCCATTTAATCATCACTAAACCATATAGATCTAGCCCTGACCTTTAATTAGATGAGTGCTTTCAGTTTTCCAATGTGGGAAGAATTATGAATACTTTATTAGATATCTATCCTCAATTAAGTGTTTTTCCCACACACATACAATATCCATATCAGCATTTCCTTGCAGACTGTTGCATTTGTCAACATGCCAGTCTATTATATAATTGTTTAATTTACCCATCAAACCTGTCATAGCAAAACACATGGAAATGATTCTATTAAAAAAAAAGGAAAGTATCAACTCACTCTGTCTCTCTTGAATATTTGTCATGTGTAACAGCTATCTATCATACCACTTACATTGACATGCAATGTATAAAACACTCAAGATAATCATTATTATTTACAGTACCAATATTTCAATGATTTTTTTACTTTTATTAAAACATATTTTTGCCACTCAAACTCGTTACATTTTACATTTCTATTAATCTCCTTCTAATCATGTTTATTCATTAGCTTAGTTTTTTAATCTCTCCAATATTGGTTTTTAACAGAAATGCAAATATAATTCAATTGTATGTTGGCAGCAATATATAAAAACCAAAAACAGATCAATACAATGTACAGTATGAAATAAATCCCTGCTCCAGAAATACGGACATTGGCTAACAGGGGATCTGGCGACTTCGGAAGTAAGACCAGGGGGGGAATTCAGTAACTGACGAATCTTCGTTGAAAGTTCGTTTCGTCAGCGTTCGTCAGTGATGAAAATTCGTCAATGACTGGTGATGTATAGTATTCAGTAAGTGACGAATTGTATTGAC
>JABWIB010000306.1:63377-80816 GCA_016617825.1 Platyplectrum ornatum
CACTGACGAAACGAACTTTCAACGAAGATTCGTCAGTTACTGAATTCCCCCCCAGGAACGCATGACGCACCTGACATGTCTGGAGGCCTGTGTTAGGGCTCCACACAAACCCAAATACATACAAAGGTCCAAATACATACAAATTCATTGAGTGATTCTGTTTTCACTTGAAAGTGAAGTACATGGTATTCACATACCATAGATTGCCACAGAAACCTGCAGTTTAGCAGTTACCTGTCTGGGGGACTTTATATGCAAGTCTCAGAAGTGAATCACTGCATATGCAATTCATTCCAAAGAGTTACAATGTGTCCATCTCCGTGCAGACAATTGTGGGTCCTTGCAGGACAGGTATGAATCAAAGTAGCCAGTCTCGCAGCAAGGAGAAGCAAGTCTGGCTACCCTTAATATTGACTACAGGATTTATTTTGGTAAATCGAGCCTCCTGCAATTCAATATATTATTGCCAAGGAGCAGATTTTCACATTTTTTGGCTGTTTTAATTCTGGATCAGCCCCTATATAACATATGAGTGTCAGAAAATTATTGGAAAATATTACTCATTTATTGTCTTTTATCACACTGTAAACTGAAAATCATTAACTCTGCTATATCTTTACAATTTTGCTATCATTGATAAGGTAAATTCTTTTTCTGATTAAAAACTTAATCTTAAAAATACAGGTATTGTGCAAGAATAAAATAAAAGATAAAAGACAAACGCCATTCTAGGAAACATCTGATAATAAGATTGTAACCACTGCCTTGTCTTTCCCCCTTCCCCATCTATTTCTACCTCCGTCAGTTAATATCAGATTTGAATCATGTTATCATTTTAGAATTAACCTGCATCACCTTTTTTATCATATTTTTTTAGTCATGTTAACTGTACAGTAATGCAGATCTATTAATCTTTTTATGGTGCCTTATAGATAATAATAATCTGAGGAACAAAGATAACCTTTATATATGTATATTATGTAAGTATGTTTATATATATATATATATATATATATATATATATATATATATATTGTGACAGGGTCACGGGATTTGTTTGTGAAAGGACGTATGTTTCTCCCAGGCTACTGGCCTGCATGTTTTAAACCCCAGGGACAATGTCTGTTTGCTTCTGTTGGGAAATATCTTTCCCAAAAGTGTTTTTCTGCTTGTTGTAATAGCTAGGGCTGCCTGGGGGTATGGTGGAAGTGAGGATGGGGCCACCATCCATCAAGGCCAGTCCTGGTCTTGGGGCCTGGCCAGGCCTAATCAGGTGTGCACCTGAGTAAACCTTTATGAGGTGTTTGAGTTGGGTGTTGAGGGTCTCGCTTTTCTCTCACTGTGAATGTGTGTAAGAGACCCTGGACCACCTCTGACTGCTGGTACCTTAAAAGGTATTGTGTTTTGCTGTTAGGAATAGTCAGGAAGACTTCTGTTTAATTAGTGACCAGACGGGCTAGGATTTAGTTTTTTTGTGTGCTGAATAAAACTGACTGATGTCAATGTGCAATCTGTGCAATGATAATCAGGTTCATATCTTGCATAATTACTTTATGGCTTAGTATATTAGTTAAAATTATTCTATTATGAATGTAAACTGTAAAATGTATGACTCTTCTCTGTCTACTTCTGCATTGTTACTGCACAATCAAGCCTGATTTCCTTACTCAGACTTCTGGAACTCATCTTATGTCAAACCAGCCCTTACTGTACAATTTGTATGACTCTCCCATCCCACAGAAGTAAGCTGTTACACTTATTAACAGAATGGAATTGTGGGTCCAGAGGATCAAAAGGGGCAGTTTGTTAGTCTTATTTTTGTACATTGTATATTGTATGTTTTGCAGACCGTTTATGGTGCAATATAGTTAAATGATCGCTATAACTATATTTCTTCCTTGTAAGATAACAAAAACCCTATATGATACCCTATTTAATATCATTTGCTTAGTACTAGTCGGTTATAATGTTTAAAATCAAAATATGAAGATAGAATGTGGAATGTACTGATTTATATCAATGGCTGTTTGTAAGCAGGGAAATTTTAGTAAAATTACGACTGAAGTCTCTGATACTCTATTACATCTTAGGTTTGTGTTGACAGTAAAATAATACACATTTACTGTAACGTAAGTGGTAGAAAACAGAGTAGCAATCTAGATGGTGAGTACACCTATGCTGGCATGGATATCAGTCAGGAATATAAACCAGTTTGGTAACATGATCAGGTAGTAAAAACATACAATAAAAGGAAACAGATAGAATCAAATAGATTATAAATATCAGCCAGAGGTGCACGCAAATCAGCAAATATCATGCGTGCCAAATGCATCGCAACCATGAACAATACATGTTTTTTTTTGTACAAATGTAGGGTCATACACTGTATTGTATACTATAATTGGAGATAATGAATACTAAGAGGGATACAGTAACAATATCAATGCACTAAAAACACAATAAAATATTTTTGTTACCTAAACAGTACTCCACCAACGACTTTATAACTTTTGAATTGTGCTTAAATTATGGTTGTGGAGTATGACATGAACAATTTGTACTGAGATGAAATGTAGCTGAAGAGGGGCTTGGTGACACTGACGCAACAAATGCCATTGGTCTCTGGGCCCAAGTTATTGCAAGTGGGGTCCACAATGGAGCGCATCTTATATGTGTCCTCTCTTTTTTTGTCATAGATAATTTTATTTGTTAGTTTCATTTGGGCTAATTAGATTTGTGGTTGAATAACAATGGTGTAGATAAAGCAGTTCTAATGTCTAACTGTTTTTCTTTTTTGAAGGTATTGGGCTTGGTGTCCTGGTTCGGGAATATGGCAAACTTTCAAACTTGGATAAAATTTACTTTGCTTTCCCTGGAGACATTTTAATGCGAATGTTAAAGCTCATCATTTTACCATTGATTGTATCCAGCATGATTACAGGTAATGCTTGTGAGCAAGCAGTATAATGTCATATAATGTCACTGCTGCCATATATGTCTCTGGGATTGAATTATTTATTTCTCCTCCTTGCTAAAGATATAAAGAAACTGTATTTCTTTCTGGACTGACTATGAAAAGAGAATAAGGATATTGTATTGGACACCTGTCAGATGGTCTGTACTGTCATTTAAAAAACAGCATAGAAAGATTCATGAAATCTAATAAGGGCATCACTGCAGTTTTCAGAAATATTCCTTTTTACTTATAAACAGTATTTATCAAACATGTATCATTACTATAACAGGCAGAGCAACCTTTCATTTACTGTTGTATTTTCCAGGTTTATATTTCAAAATGTTACTTATATATATTTTATACTTTCAGGTGTTGCTGCTCTGGACTCCAGTGTTTCTGGGAAAATTGGTCTGCGAGCTGTTGTCTATTATTTCTGCACTACTGTCATAGCCGTTATTCTAGGTAATTCTATATTGTATTGTTCCACATGTCACCTCTAATATAAAATATAATACACAGACATTGAAGTTCTTAATGATCGATAGGATTTTCTTCCATGTACTTTGGAGTTAAAAAGCATGTTAAATGAGAGTTTAACAAGTTGGCTGTACCAGCCTATGCAGAGCCTGGATTATCATATAATTCGTGTCACATCAGTTTCGTATAATAACTATGGATCAGGTCCAGACTTATGAGATGGACATTATATTCCAATCATTGGGATCAGAAAAGGTCATTTTTTTGCTTTACACATCCAATGTAAATTCAGTACCGATGTGGATACTTAATATCCAAAGTTCTCTACCTATATGTATAATGTTCAGTATGATGATATCTTGAGGTTAATTATCAGATGACCACAAAAGTGTATTCTTAAAATACAGGAATTGTATTGGTGGTGAGCATCAAACCAGGAGTGTCCCAAAGTCCTAATGACATTGACCGGACAGGGAGTACACCTGAAGTTACTACAGTTGATGCACTGCTGGACCTGCTGAGGTAAGAATAACAGCAATTGAGATATAGATACCTATTTCTCATATACTGTACCTATTCCTAATGTCCATAAGCAATGGCACAAATGGCAAGTTCAAGATGTAGTAGAACCCAAATATTAATTCAAATGTATGCATTATGTGTATCTTATTTGTCCATATGTTTATCCATACCCCTAGTACCACATAGTTTACAGTCTAGTAGTTAAGTAGACCAGGGACTGAACAGGGCTGCTTTTTATAAACAGAGGCATATTAATACTACATAGATCAGTGCACAGTGGCTATGGATGTTTATTTTATTTTGTAATACTTTGGTATGGTTGATTTTGAAGAAACTAGTGTTGAAAGGAATTCTTACAGGATTAGTAATCAGTAATGTAATGTTATCTTACCATAATATCTAAAGGGACACATTAACCTTCCATTGTCTTTGCTTATTACTTCTCAATCACTGCAAAATTCTATTCACTATTTGTTTTGGAATAAACTGTACTTAGTTTCTATTCATTCGCCCTGCTGTGCAAGAAACAAAAACAAAGCTCTAATTAAATCAATAAAACTTGTCTGAATGAAGTCTAGTAACCGAATGTTTACGGTGGGATGCTTGATGTAATACTCTACCATATGTCTCAAAGCATTTTCCTGTAACAACCTATTCCACCTAGGTTCTCCATAATTCTTACTTGTTACCAGTGCTCTGGAGCAGTACACCAGCTGTAATGCACACAGCTGTGTAAGAATTCCCTACAGGAATACATTCAGACCCATCTCAGCTTGAGTTTCGTACACTAGTGTTTTTCTAACCATGATTTAGGTTGGTGATTGGAGTGTTGAAGACTAAAGCTGGCCATACACTATATGATAAAATGTTCCAATCAAAAGAATTTTCAAAAGTGGGCAAAACCCATGCTGAATTGCAGGGGAGGCAAATTGAATGAATTGCAATCAGTATTACAGGTGAAAGATGATGTTCCCAGCACAAGTGTAATAACAGTGTAACAGTAACACTGGTCAGTATCTGTGTGCAAAATACAACAATAAAGTATTCTCCCCCTGCAATTCAACATGGTTTTACCCACTCTTGAAAAATCTTTTAATTGGAACAATTTATCTTATGATGGATGCCCAGCTTTAGAGAATAATTTATTAAGGATGGATGCCAAAACATAAGCTGGGCATACACCAGAAAGATAATCTTTCCAATCAACAGAAAAATGACCCTCACTGCAGAAATCTGTTATATGTGTACTCACCAAACATGCATTCAGTTAGTACACATTTAACAGATTTCTGCTGTGAGGGTCATTTATCTGTTGATTGGAAAGATTATCTTTCTAATGTATGGCCAGCTTTAGTGACACAATTTCAAGAGACTGCAAACTGCAAAACTATTTTGGTAGTGCAAATTCTGAACTTTTTTTGATTGAAATTTCTTGTGTGCTTACAATAAACATCAGTACAATAAAATTACAATAAATTAATATAAAAGCAAATACTGAAGTTAGTGAAATCTAGTCACAAATTTGTCCATTTTCAGCATTGAAAATGCTTTCTTCTGTCCCACACATTTTCTTTATTTTATATAATTAAACATAATTATAAAGATGATCTGCCATAGGCCTGTCTCCCTCTGCTAGACATAGTGGTAAGGAGCAGTGATGAACATCACATCTGGAATAGTTAGGAATACACCAAGGCCTAAATTTACTAACCAGAGAGATTTAAAAGTGGGGATGTTGCCCATAGAAACCAATCAGATTCCAGCTCACATTCTCCACTATGTAATATGAAACTTAGAGCTTGAATCTGATTGGCTGCTATGGGCAACATCCCTACATTTCAATATACCTTCAATCTCCCTGCTTAGTAACACAGAATTCATAATTGAAAAGAACGCAGTTGTGACTTTATTGTCATCAATCTGCTGGTGCCTAAAGTATAAAAAATAATGGTGAAGATGGTAGTTTTGGTATCTTGACACAAAAGCCAAATAACTATGACAAAACTACTTATCAATGTAATCAGTCCCAGACCAAACCTTAGAAGTGGTTTCCTAAAATTGGATCAAGCTTTATTAATATGTTCTTCAATTCATTATTTGACATGGTTATATACCATAACATCACTTGTAAATGCCCATACCATCACAATTTTCACTTTGACCACTGATTTATTCTATACACTTAAGTAATCTGCCACCTGCAGTGTAGCCTGTATCTTTATCATCTCATACCTTACCCTTTGTAATGATGATGATAATACATCATAATATGATTATTAATTGAAAAAGCATTCCAAGCTATTCCAGGACATTTTCTTCTATTAACCGCATACAATGTTCAACTTGAATTGCCTTTACTTGGAAAATAAGGAAGATTATGCCATAAATTCTAACTACTCATTTACTTTATAAAGTAAAGAGATTGTTATCTAATCCAGCAAGAGATATGACTGAGCTAGATGACCTTAACAGCTGGAACAATGTTGATAAGTAACAGTGAAAGAAATGTACAGTCATTTTGACATGGGTTTTGAGAGCAGGGGGCAGAGATTATACAGTTTAGGCATGCCATATACATCTTACCCTATCCTGATTTCTCATCCAAGTGAAGACAGATTGTGTAGATTACTTTTACTGAGATCTGTGTGTAAGAATGGGCCTCCTGGCCTCTCTCACACAAGGCTGGATCTGCAAGGATCGAGCATCAGAATCACTTTGGTGCTGAAATCTGGATCCAGTCCATTATAACAAATGATAGTTACATCATAAGACTTGTGAATTCAGATTTTGACTATAAAATTCATGCACATATAGTTATATTTACATTCTGGCCTAAACTGATTAAGCAGGGTGATTGCAGGGAGAATGTGAGCTCGAAATCTAAAGTTCTAACAGTTTTTTTCTCTTCCATTAGAAACATGTTCCCAGAGAATATTGTCCAGGCATGCTTCCAACAGGTTAGACAACACTATTTATTTATTGACATTTCTATGTCGATCATTTTCACACAGAAGGTTATTGTTTTAGCAGTTGTCGTTATTTTATCTTATTGCTTGTACTGATATATCTACTAAATAGAGCCGACTTAATACTACCGAGTAGTGTGATGCCATTTAGCATACTCACACATATCTCATAGGCATAAAAGACAAAAGACAAAACTGTAGGCTGAACCATACACGGTTAGTCAAGCAAGTTAGAAGTTATCACCATACACTCTCAAACTACATACTTATACTCATACTCATACATACTCATAATATGTGTCAAGGACAGTGAATGTTGTTCTGGATCTAATGCACTTCTGTTAATGATGCCTGAGGTGCTTTCTGAGATTTATAGTAAACTAATCTAGGAATCAGTGCTGGACATTAGCCAATTGCTGGCAGACCTGTAGACAGATTTAACACAAAACATGAAACTAATCTTTTTTTTATTATTTATGTATTTATTTTATAATTGTTTTAGCACTTTTGGGACAGTTATTAATCTTGGGACAGTTACTTGAACATTTCCTAACCCTATTTAGACCCTACTATTAGTATGAAGATACATCTTGCATATACATAAGTAACACATCTGATTTTAGTAGTTTTGGCATTGAAACAGCTTTTACAACATATGTATGCACATTATATATATATATATATATATATATATATATATATATATATATTGTTAAATTGCTTTTGTATATGCACATTGCACAATTTGCACAATACAATGCACTTCAGTCTTAATCACTAGGCTACTGAAAGCAAATGTAGTAAATAACAAACATTTCTTTTGTAGCAGTTTGGATATTTTACAATTACAATATCTATAGTCTCTAAAACCTATGTTCTCTGTTGCAGTTCAAGACCAAGCGTGAGGAGCTGAAACCAACAAAGGCACCTGACAAGAACAGCAGCCTGGATAAGAATGATACTCTAGATTTGTTTTCAACAGACCAAGAGGTGTTTTATCATTTATTTCATCATTTTTCTTTAGTGCAGAATGATGTCATAGGTACATAAATAAATTTTGTATTGCCAGTACAAATAGAAGGCATCCTACTGTACAGTGTTTCAAGCAATAATGTGCTCATATGTTCTAGATGTCACAATTTCATGTGACTTAAAGGCACAGGCAATGTATGCAAAGCAATGTAACAAAGCATTGAGAATGGCAAGTCAGATGCTTGGTTGCATAGATATAAGAATTAGTAGCAGAAAGAGGGAAGTAGTTATATCACTTTATAGGGCATTGGTGCGGCCTCACCTAGAATACTGTGTTATGTCTTGGAGGTCATATCTCCAGAAGCACATAAATACATTAGAGGCAGTAAAGGAAGGCAGCTGTCAAATTCTTTTTTATGAATATTATAGGATTTCAATAGAATTGTGTTAATAGGAGACAATGGACCAAATCCAGACTTTACATACTGTTGACTTACTCACGAGTGGGCAAAACCATGTTGAATTGCCGGGGAGTTAAACATCATTAGTTGCAAACAGTATGAGAGATGAAGTTTCATAGCCCAAGTGTAATAACAGTGTAACAGTAAAGGTGGCCATACACTATAAGATAAATTGTTCCAATCGTAAGATTTTTCAAGAGTGGGTAAAACCATGTTGAATTGCAAGGGAGGCAAATTAAATTAATTGCAATCAGTATTACAGGTGAGAGATGTTGTTTCCAGCACAAGTCTAATAACAGTGTAACAGTAACACTGGTCAGTATATGTGTGCAACATGCAACAATAAAGTATTCTCCCTGCATGTAACACTAACATTCATTTTACCCCCCCTGCAATTCAACATGGTTTTACCCACTCTTGAAAAATCTTAAGATTGGAACAATTTATCTTATAGTGTATGGCCAGCTTAACAC
This sequence comes from Platyplectrum ornatum, assembly GCA_016617825.1. Lineage (NCBI taxonomy): Eukaryota > Metazoa > Chordata > Amphibia > Anura > Limnodynastidae > Platyplectrum > Platyplectrum ornatum. Next base: position 72,205 of record JABWIB010000306.1, read on the forward strand.
TGGTCAGTATCTGTGTGCAAAATGTAACAATAAAGTATTCTCCCTGCATGCAAACACTGACATTAATTTTACCCCCCCTGCAATTCAATATGGTTTTACCCACTTGTGAGTAAATCAGGAGTAAGTCAGTAATTCTTAAGTTTAGATCTGGTCCAATCTGTATAACACATTAAGTTTTCTTTATCTTTCTTTTTGTATCCTACAGAACAAAACAAAGGAATACAAAATAGTCGGCATGTACAGTGAAGGAGTCAATGTGTTGGGCCTTATTGTGTTCTGTCTGGTGTTTGGGATTGTTATTGGAAAGATGGGAGAAAAAGGACAAGTCCTAGTGGATTTTTTCAACGCTCTAAATGAAGCAACTATGCAGATAGTTCAGATCATCATGTGGTAAGGACGGGAATTTCATTTATTCCTAAGCATGCATTGTGCCTACACATATTGACATAGGGACCATGGACCGGATCCAGAGATTTAAATATAAGAGGAAAACCATTCCATCTCTGTAAAACGAGCATTAGTGAAATTATGCACATAGTGTTTGTATATTTGCATGCACTCCAGATTTTGCAATGTGGATCACCTAGTGTTCTCTAGAATACCTGTCCTGTAAAAATACGATCTTTACATCTCTATTTTATATTACAGTTATGCTTAATTAGTAGGTATATACTTTTTCCAGTGAAGTCAAATTCTTAATATACTTTTTTAATGCATTTTAGGTACATGCCCCTTGGCATTATGTTTTTGATTGCAGGGAAGATAATTGAAGTGAATGACTGGGAAATCTTCCGCAAGCTTGGGCTCTATATGGCGACTGTACTCAGTGGGTATGTATGTGTCTTATACTCTGCAATAAAGGTTACACACTGTACTTATCAGACCAATCATGCGATAATGAACTGTTCTGTCCCATAACTAAAGAGTGGTTATGTTGAATGGATTTCTTAAAACGCTGGCAAAATGTTTAAGAAGTATTAGTAGTGTTGGTCAGTTCATAGAGTCAATCTAACTGAGTGCAGTAATAAAATCTGCCTGAGGTTTCCACTGTATACATTTTTCTCTGCTTTATGACTGTTTTATTGGGTGTCAGAGAAATTGTGCTAATATGTAGCAAGCTTCATTGGGGCTAAAGAAAATAATAATAATAATAGAGACAAACCTGAAAGACGATCATATTACTGTATAGATTATATAGGACCGGTATGTGTAGAGGCTGAATTGTTGTTCATGACACATAATCCTTTATTATAATGTGATTATGATTTCTTTTACAGACTGGCCATCCATTCTGTTATAGTGTTGCCACTGATTTACCTTATAATAGTGAGGAAGAATCCTTTCCGCTTTGCAATGGGTATGGCGCAGGCCCTCCTTACAGCTCTTATGATATCTTCAAGGTATGGATTTTACATGCATTTACATATTTCAGAATACATATAACATACTTACCTTTTGCTTATATTAGATACTTACCAGCTTTTTACATTTCAGTTTCACACGAATAATAAATATCAGTATATTATTTGCTGTTCTACATCCTCATGCTGTTTTCACAGATTCTAAGTTTCTAGGTCATGACTTGTGACAAGATAACATAGGAGATATGGCATGAGTAATTATCCAGAATGTCAACAGAATAGTTCAAACTCCACCGTGTAATTTATTCAACTTTAAAAAAAAATCCAAGATGTGCTAATGTGGAGCAGTCAGACCTTGACATATCTATGTTAATTTTGTGTTTTTTCCGTCTTTATTGTTTGTTAGCTCAGCAACTTTGCCAGTAACATTCCGCTGTGCTGAAGAAAAGAACAAGGTGGATAAGAGGATCACGCGATTTGTTCTACCAGTTGGAGCCACAATCAATATGGATGGCACAGCTCTATACGAGGCAGTGGCTGCAGTATTCATTGCACAGCTCAATGACATGAATCTGGATGTTGGCCAGATAGTCACAATTAGGTGTGTGATCTTTATAGTCTTCCCAATGTATTATTTTATCATTTCATCTGTTTCCCAGCATCTTGAGTATGTAGCAATGTATATAAAATGAATTATAATTAGATAGCCACAATAAAATGTACTTCATTAGCTGCTTTCTAAACCCTGACTACATTTCACTAGAAGGCTATGATAATAGTATGTATACTGTACCTAGCTAATGATACTTCTATGGTTTACAGTGTTACAGCCACAGCAGCCAGCGTGGGAGCTGCTGGTGTGCCTCAGGCTGGCCTGGTTACCATGGTGATCGTTCTGAGCGCTGTGGGGCTGCCAGCTGAGGATGTCACTCTTATCATCGCTGTAGACTGGCTTCTGTAAGTAATCATATCATTAGGTTAATATATATATATATATATATATATATATGTTGTTTTTGGTATAATATCTTTATTAGCAACATAAAATCATATAACACGTGACATGTCAGTTTTATATGTGATAGGCAAATTCATTTTATTTTCTAAATTGCAGGGAAAAACTTTGGGAACTGTCATAGCACATATCTTTTTATTATATCAGCTACTTTTTTTTAATAGTTTTAGCTATGATTACTAATGTTATTTGACACAGTCATCAAGGGATGATCCTGTCCCTTTGTCCAGACATGGGGTATAATGATTTTTGGATAAGATCACAGTAGTACTTTATGAAATGTTAGGTCGTGTCTACCATGACTGTATATTGCTGATTTATTTCACAGCAGTTACACATAAACACAGCCGTGTAATTACATTTCAGGTCACTGTACAGTCATTTATTACTTTAGTCATTGTAAAAGGGTGGTGTGTCTAACATAGTGATGTTAACAGCTACATCCTTGAACTGCAGTTAACATGTGGAGTATTACGATATAGTTTATTGCCCTACCAATTACAATGGAGCAACTGCTGTTAATTAGATAAAGGAAATATTCTGGAGAATTATGACTCTTCATATTTTTCCCACGACTGGTCTGATTATTTTACATTCATTTATGGAGATCTACTGATCACTATTATATAAACCCTCATTGCAACTTTCCTCTACGCTGTTAGTTGTGGAAAACATTTTATAAAGCCTGGATCTGTCTATTATCTAGGAGTTTTACCTGTTTTCCCCTCTGGTATAACTTAATATAATACAATATGGTTGATAATATAATATTATCATCATTTTTGATGTGTAGGAAGGCATTGGGTAGTANATGATAGGAGGCAGACATAAAGCACAGTTATACAAGGTAGATCATGAAATGCATGCAATAATAAAACTAAATGGCTACTATGACACTGCTCTAACTGGAAACTGGCACAGCAGGGTGAAGTAGAGCAGGTGTTGTTCCGAGACTAAATGCTAGGGTCTAAGCTGTCTAGTCTATCCCAGAGGAGTTTGATTGAAATAAGTTCAATGTTCTGTACTTGCTTCTTCCACACCAACCACCTTACAGCAGTTCATATACACAGTCAACCACAATACTGATAATCACAATCTCTTCTTCTGTGAGCCAAATGCAAATGCAGGATAGTAGATTGTTATATATAATGGAAACAGTGGATTAACTTGTTGCAAAATTTGTATCAAATAAATAGGAAAAAAACAACAAGCAGCACAATACAATACATACACAACATTTCCATACCACGCTAATCTCATGGTCTCTTATTATTGGAACTGGACTTGTTGGTAAAAATGATAAGCCTTAAATTACTGCCACTAAACAGACGATATAGAGGTATTAAGCATCTTTACCATGGTAATACATTTGTAAGAAATGTTGAACACTGAATAGTAATTCTGAATGAATAACTATCCTTTCTGTTTTCCAGGGATCGATTTAGGACCATGGTAAATGTTCTTGGTGATGCTTTCGGCACTGGGATAGTAGAAAAACTCTCCAAAAAAGAATTAGAGCAAATGGATGTCACATCAGATGTCAACATTGCCAATCCATTCGCCATTGAGCCAAGTGTACTCAAAAACGAAGACGACAATGAGGGGAATCAGTCCTATGTGAACGGAGGATTTGCTGTAGACAAGTCTGATGCCATATCGTTCACCCAGACATCGCAGTTCTGAGTGGCACAGGCATGATGATTTGACTGGGGGTTGTGAGGAACCTGGAGTGTGATACAAAGATGACTAAGTGAATTATTTCTTTTCAATATTTGGATTCAAGCTTTTTCGCTCCTTGTGAACAGGACAGTTGTAAAATATTTCTCTTTTTTAATATTGGGATATCTAAATGCCACCTTTTTTGAATGTATACTCAGAGCATGTTTATTTGCTGGATTTAATAGGCAAAACAGTTATATGAATATTTTGCATTGGTTCTTCTGTAGCACAATACTTTTTATTTCTTCATTAGAGGTTCAGGACCACTAAACATAAAATGCCAGTTGCCTTACACTACATAGTGCAGATTTCTTGGTGTGCCGTGCTTGCCATATTATAACTATACTTGCCATCAATAAGCCTATTAAAGAGAGAAAATGAAATTGTCACTATTACAATAAGCTCTGTTATGATATGGGATTATTACATTCATTGTTGTGAATAATAAGGTAAGCTTATCTTCCTGGAGCTTATATTTTATGCCTAGTGGTCCTTTGAAGAATACCTGCACATAGGAGCATTTATCTGTATATTGTGCCAAAATAGTCGTTTTTGTCAAAATTGCAAATATAGGAAAGAGTCTGTTTCAACATATCTTATAGGTAAATTCAGTCATGAAAGACAGACCATTAACTTGAAGGGATCATGCAATAAGAGGGTATTAAATGTACAAAATATTTCTATATGCATGAGGGCATTGAGATACCCATCCCAGTGCATGCCATTTTGGTAGCCAAAGAGTTAGGAGACTTAATACGGTCCTAGGTGATCAAGTTCTCTTCACTTGTCAGTGCCATATAGTATTTGAACAGATTGTTACCACCACAGACATAAATATTGTACACATTTAAAAGACCTACACTTTACAGAAGATAACATTGTCTCTTGAGCTTCATAAATGACCAATCCATATAATCAATATCATTGATTATATACAAACTACATGCGTCAAAATGTGCATGTGAAACTATACAGTATATGTCTTTTAGGCTAAATTAGTATTTAATCTTGTACACATAATCTTTATGTGTATGCTTTCAAAACTCAGATGATCATGGACCATGAGTTGATCTAAAGGATTTAATGTTCCTTTTTTTAGTATTATGATTTATATGGAACGTTTATAATTGATGTGACTTAAATAGCTGGTCTATATCTTTTTACTCAATTTTTCAATTTATTTTCTCAACACATTGGAAATATTACACAGAAAGCATCTCAAATTTCAAAATTCACTATTAGTAAAGCATTTGTTAAATGACAATATTTCCCTCTGCGTGATAGATTTGTATTCACTTTAAAATTGCTAAAAATGAATCGTTTTTAATTTTCCATCCTGGTTGGGTGGTTGGATGAAAGTTATGATCTGTCAGGCAGTGGGACCTTTACTAATCTGAATTTCTAGCTTTATTTTTTTTACATTAAATCTGGAGATGTTTGAAGATTGGATATCCAAAGTGTGTATGTATTAAAATGAGCTTTTGTACATTGTTATAAAAATATTCAACATTTCTTTATCAGTTCCATTAATGCGCACTGTGAAATAAAATGTGTAAAAATAAAAAGACGATTAAAGCCTTATGTAAATGAAACTTTAGCAATTGAGTTGAGGTATGTACAATGACCATAGCCTGATCCAGAGCCCCGCAATTGGAAATTCCTCAAACAAATATTTGCGTCCATAGTATTAGTAACCTCGTCTTGCAGGAACGGCACTTATGAAACCAGAACCCTTACTACCACTTAATATGGGGCTCGTAATGAAAGTAGAATTGTGTGTATGGACTTAGCCAAGCAATTACTGTATAATTTAAATGCCTCCCAACCATAGACGCTGTATGCATGGCGGGTCGTCATGCCATGGCACCATAGCGGATTCCCAAACTTCAGGATCTATCATAGTGCTTTCATATGCGTAACTTCCATGTCCACACAGGCACAGTAGGTTGGAATGACTGCATGCATAAGTAGTCTGTTGTATGGGAGTCCTAATTTGGTCACATGTCTCCAAATACTTAAATCTTTCTTCTAGATGAAACATTTCTGATGAACTTAATGAAGCAATAAGAAATTATTTTAACAAAGAAATGCTAACAAAGATCACTTTAAGTAACATGCAATTAATGCATGGCTAAAGCATTATCATATGTTTTCACCACTTGTCCTATGACATATGTGTGACTTGCTGTCAGTGTTGGAAGGGGCTGTGCCCCAGTTAGGGCCAAACTGATAAAACATTGTACCAGCTTTGGGGCTATCCAGAGTTTAAGAGTGCATGCAGATACTTGTGGGAATGTACACCTTGCCAAAACCATGTTGAACTACAGAAGGAGGAAAACTTAAACTATGAAATTAAAGGTGAAGTTTCCAAGCTCATAAAGCTATGCTGAGTCCTATGTGCACAATCACAGCTTTTTCTCTGTATACGAAGATCAAAGCCATTTGCATTCCTCTTACTGCAATGCGGTTTGTGTAGGTGTACGCTTGAACCTGAGTTTGCTGATAATCTTAAACCCTGGATATGTTTGCTGTTACTGCCAAACCTTATATTAACTTTGACATCCAATTTGTAAATTGAAGACATTCTAAAAAAGATTTTATTACCTACATTTTCCCAATCAGTCACTCAAATATATATATTTAATATAACAATAAATAATATAATATATTTAATATATAATATAATGATGCTGATAATTGTTAACACTTTCAAGTCTGCGACATTAAACCAGTAGAGCAAAGCAATGGTTAACTCAGTTTGATCCTTGACATCATGTGCCAAAAATATTTGCATTTATTCTTTTGTGCAAATGTATGTGTAATAATTTGTCATATGTTTGCACTGTACATGTGTAATATAAGAAAGCAATGTAAATCTGCAGCTTTTTAAGTACTAATATATACTATAAAAGTTAATAAAATATGTCCAGTTGCATAAATGAATCATTTACTTGTGTGGTGTTTAGTATGGAAGTTACATTTATTTGATTTGTGTACACATGCTTGTATTTGTCTGTGGCATGTCTATTATATTATGGTCTTTGTGACATATACTTCTAGTGTTATCTGATTTGATTATACTGATGCTAGTAGTAACAAAGTAAATAAGAATGATATATACATAGTGTGGAATGGAATATTAACAGTTGGAGATATTGATGATGATGAAACCACCATGTTCACAGTAAATCACAAAACGTATGTTATATAAGTGTTAAATTCCCTTTCAAGCATAATCAAACATTATTACTTAAACCATCCACAAAGACAGGTGATTATTGAATGCTTACCTTGACTTGTGGTGGTAAATACTCTTGATAAGATAATGTTATCATAGGTTCCAGCTCGGCTAAACACAGTGCCAATCATATATTATCTAGCATTATAACCTTTTATAACCTTTTATTTGTATTTGTGGTAAAGGTAAAAAAAATCATCTTTAATGTGGTCTGGCTTCAGCAGTGTTCATGTGGAATCCGTACAGCAATCAGGATTAGTAACATTACATGACAAACCATTTCTGCAGTAACATGGTGTAAATACAATGGTTTTAAAGGTGTATTATTCATAACACAATCTTAGAGTTATGTTTCCATATTACCATAAATAGTAATAAATGTGTGCTTTAAATTCACCCACCTTTACTATGAGACCAGTATTATTCCCACCACATCAATACTATTTTAGTATCAGCTGTATCTTTCCCTAAGCTGGATACTGGTAACAAAGGATTAAATGTGAAATACTATATGAGTATTATAATAGACTTTTAATTTATACACAGTGAAGTATAATTCTCCTTTAGGATATTATATCTATATTGGAAAGTATTATTCTAGATTGTAAGCTTGCATTGCAGGCAGGGCTCCTCTTTCCCACCCATTCTGTATGTCTGTCTGTATTCCCCATTGTATGGCGCTGTGGATACTATGTAGTGCCTGATAAATAAGCATGTGACTTTATCAACCAAGCCAAAGTTTCTGTTACTTAGTAAATAGAGCCCTAAATCACTTGCTCCCATTTCCTCCATTTGCTCAGTTCTCCTATAAATAAATGGTTCAGCTCCCTGACTTATACTGTCATTCTTGACATTTTCAGTGACAGATGTTAATGGGACAATTTAAAGCAGTCTTGTCATTACTTCAACAAATAGTGATGGCTGTTACTTATTCCCTTGTGAAATTTATATTCTAGATACTGTAAAAATCAAAAATCCAATTTCAAATGTGTTTCATAATGAAAATGATTTTGTCAGAAAATGTGAAATAAAGGGTGAATAACCCTAAATGGAGTTAAACCAAGCTTCCTTAGCAGCGGTGGTTTGGGGGAGTGGTGTGCAGTAGGGAGAATGCCAAAGAGGCCCCACTCCAGAGTCAGAGGTAAGTGGGGCACTAGGGGGGGAATTCAGTAACTGACGAATCTTCGTTGAAAGTTCGTTTCGTCAGTGTTCGTCAGTGATGAAAATTCGTCAATGACTGGTGATGTATAGTATTCAGTAAGTGACGAATTGTAATGAC
>JABWIB010000306.1:95022-118241 GCA_016617825.1 Platyplectrum ornatum
TTATTAATGTGAATTATTATATTATTGGGAAGACTGTGTTTCATTGTTCACAGCATATTATATAGTATGAATTAAAAGGGAATGAGCATAAGGTAATATATATCTTCTTATCTCAATGTTACATAAACAAATGGATCATGCTAAAACTTATTACAGTTGGAACAAAGAATTTACCAAATTAACAGAAAAAACAAAGTAAGCTCCAATTTACTGCACCTTCCATATATACTGTATAAAGGGACAGATAAGTGTTTATGTTCTATACTAGGGCAATGCTAGAATGAAAATAAAACGTTTTATGTTTATGAATAACCTGTTGAGTGAAGAAACAAGCTAGACTGGTCTTGAATTTATTATTTCAAGATATTATTGTGATCATTGCACTAGAAACCACATCACACAAACCTGTTCATCTATGCTTTAAAGGACAATTTTGTAGCCTATATATTTGTAGTACTAGAGTACTAATAATAGGAGGAAAACTGATATGTTTTCTTTGTTGTCTAGTGTGCAGTGATTATGTTATATGACATTTTAATTTGATCTGAAAACAAAACATTACTTGTTTTGCAGTACTGGATACAGCAAATGTGTATGCTTGTTCAAGTGTTTTAAACATAATATTTAAAGGTCATTTGTAACTACAATGATGCAACAACCCCCCCCCCCCCCGTATATTAAGTTAATGTAAATGGTTGAAAATGGTAATTTTGTCTTCAGGGATTAGGATTTGTACATGGCTAGCTATTCTTCTCCTTTAGTTTCCACGTCTAGTTTCTTCCTACCACATTTGCTTAATATCTTATTTTATTAAGGAACCTTACTCAACAGGCTTATACTCAGGGCAAGATTTATCACAGAGGCATCAGCATGTTTCCTCACCCCTCTAATGCTAGCTCCAGCTAGGCTTATCTGTTAGAAGACCATCGACAGCTGCAGCTGTGTCTGGACTCCCCTCCTATCCCCTGTTACAGCACTGACGTTACAGCACTGAAGGGAGGAGTAAGGGCTTCAGTGTAGTGAGAGGGGGGGAAGTCCAGACACTGCTGCACATCAGTAGCTATGTATATGTGTGTGTGAGAACAGGATATAGCAGGATGTACAGGGGGAGTGAGGAAACTGAAGTATAAACTCCCCCTGTATATCCTGCTGAAGGCTGTCACATGTATAGCAGTTACCAGCAAGTCACAGGATCTTTCACATAACAGCAGCTTTTACATCAGACAGTTCTCAATCACATACATATACTGCAGCATCTTGACTGCCTCTCCATCCCTCTCACTGAGTTCCTTCCTTACTCCTTCCTCCCAAGGGTGGAAGGGAGTGAGGGACTTCAGTGAAATAGATGCCAAGCCCTGTCTTCAGAGATGCAGTGTCCTGTGCCAAAAAATCATCTACACATGCCAGCCTTGTACTGTGACATAGTCATGATGGGTATACTGGGGTTGGCTTATATTTGAGTCAATAAATTTTCCTTGGTTTTTGTGTGAAATTAGGTGCCTCTGCTTATATTCAGGTCGGATTATACTCGAGTATATAAGGTATTATGTTCCATAATTATATTTTACATGTTTTTGTCCAGTATTATATATATTGTTAAACATGTAATGCGCTTCATACAAGCAGCCATAAAACTAGATTGGCTTTTAAGTAACCCATTGTTCTTTGGTTTTAAATCTGATTTATAAATGTTTTAAACATCTGGAAGAAATACATTTAACAAAGAAGATAGTATTTCTAGTAGCCAATACATCAGCTACTACATGCTCTATGTATGGAAAACATTTCACCAATATCTTTGAAGAAAAAGCCCAGACTTCAACATCAAATATATTTATCTAAATAGGGAAATAACATTACCATCTGTATATCTACAGTGAAAGAAAGTTAGTAAAAACATTAGGATACTATATTAACAGACCACCCCCCATCTTGAGAAACAAAGGAATTATCACGTGATGTCCAGCTTATGAAAATATCAGGGATAGGTTCAATTGCAGAAGCATGCAAAATTAGGAATCAGGACTTTCATTCATGCTTCGGTACATCCCATTAGTAAATGCTGACAGAAAGGAAGATAACACAGTACGGAAGATATCTCTGTATACTGTATCATAACAGTTTATTAGGTTTAATAATATCATATGATTTCTTACACTGCATGGTACAATGATTCAACTCAACAACGTATAAGAAGCTGCTTGCACAAAAAAAATGTCAGTAATAAATAATGTGACACAACTGATGTCTCAAGGACATAAAATCATCTAATAAGAATGGGTACAGTTAATGTTTGAAAGGAGACTGGCGTTTATGGGTAAATATGGGTAAATATGTGGAAGTAGCATTTACACATCTATAACCAATGATTATAACCAAAGATCCCATTCCGTAACGGGAATTTTCTACTGAGAACTCATTTCTGCACTAGAAATGATGCAAATATAATTTACATTCAGTGCACATTTATTACTACACACACACACACACACACACACACACACACACTAGCCAGTGTTATTTTTATATTTTTAGGTATGTTATTTATTCCTTTTGCTTCACAACTCAAAATCAGATTTATATTGCATATTTCTTTCCCAATGCCTTGAGGTTACCTTGCTTACTTTGTTTCCAGTATATGCAACTTAATGCAATTGAATGCCTGTTTTCTTGTTACAGGGAATTGTTGGTGGGTTCAGAGATTTTGTTTTGCACACAGCCATCATAAATTCTGTGTGTCAACTTTCAATACTTTATATATGTATAAATATTGAAACGGGCCTAGCCATTGTTGGATACCAAGAAATGATTTTGGATGAAGCTACTCACTGGAAAGCCACGAGGGGTTCTCATTAACACCTCCCTGTCCACCCCTGGATATGCTGGTGTCAGTTTTGGTTCTGGAAACAAAAATTCTCGATGGTTCTCTGTGTAAGTGGCCAAAACATCTTCACCTGTAACACATTATAAACACATCACATGCCACAATTAACAGAAGTTCAGAGGTATTGGCTTGATAAAAGACAAAACATTATTCTTTCACTTTGTATGATAAACTGATCACTTGTTATATGTGCCATTTATGTTCCTTTTTATGGTATATCGTTTTATGGTCATTTTTTGCCGTTTTATTCACGGTAGTCGTGGATTTTGGCCAAAATCATTGAAGTGGATGACCGGCTTAACAGTATATTCTCCCCCCTGCAGACATACTTTTTTTCAGAAATTACAATATTAGATGTACAATACAAACATTTAATGAACTGTAAAGGTAAGTGGTCACCACTCACCTTAGTTATACAAAATATATATAAAGTTTAACCCAGTACAATTGGAGGAAAACAGGAAAGGTGAATAGTTAAACATAATGTTATTCTGACACCACATACTGCTCCAGATACTGTATATAATGTGAGTATATTATATTACTGTGGCAATATCTACCATAGATTAGATTATTTGTTAATCTGTGGGACAGCAATGAAACCAAAGAAGGCTTGAAAAGTAGGTGGTAAACTACAACTATACAATTGTTTGTACCAAAATATATTTAAAACCAAACATTTTATGTTTGTATTTAGTAGGAACATTTGAATTTTTAACCCTTAATTACATTAAAGAAATATTATACTATAGTATGATATTAATATATAGGACTGTGGTGCCACCTAGTGCCTGTCTGCTGTCTTTACCATTCAATGTATTTTTTAAATAAAGTAAAATTAGGTTTTAATGTTTTATCATTTCATTGACAATTTATTTAGTCCTCCAAAAAAAAAAAACTATTGGTTGAATGTTATGCTACTAATTTATGTATTGTCCATTATGTTATATATGAGAAAATAAGTGCATAGGTCAAGATTTACACTGGACAATCATAAAATCATTTTCATTATCATATACTGTCCATGAAATCTTATGGACATTGACTATATAGCAACATATAGCAACAATGGCTTTGACATCTTAATAATAAACTTAAAGGATTTAGACCAAATTCAAAAATCAGATTTTTTGCTGCATTCAAACATAGAATATGTGCATGTCTTCTTTCAGATACCAGAAGAGCAATAGTATAGTTTAGTTAGTATAGTTTGTGTTGGTCATACCATGTACCATCTTGGTGGCTCTTCTTTGCACTTTCTCTAATGTATTTATGTCCTTCTGGAGATATGGCCTCCAGAACTGAACACAGTATTCTAGGTGAGGCCGCACCAATGACCTATAGAGAGGCATTACTACTTCCCTCTTTCTGCTACTAATTCCTCTCACTATGCAACCAAGCATCTGACTCGCCTTTCTCATTGCTTTGTTACATTGCCCTGCTACCTTTAAGTCACATGAAATGGTGACCCCCTAAATCCCTTTCCTCTTCAGTGTTTTGTAATGTAACAAACATCATTAATGGTATATTGAGCACTACTAGGGTTTTTGTTAGGGTTCCCTATCCAAGATAGGTGGTAAGCAGAGTCTAACCACCGCCTGGTGTTCACCAGAGCCTCTAATGGTGAGGATGGGTTTGCGGTGGCAGAACAGTGGCAGGTTGCGGTCCCCAACTAAACCACCAGGACAAAAGAAAGCAAGACTGACGAGACAATGAACACTGTATAGCGAGAGCAGGACAGAGATGGAGACAGAGAGCAGGACAGAGAGCAGGTGAGACATGGCGAGGCGAGGTAATGCGAGACCCAGCCAAGGGAAAGAAGCCGATACTGTTGACGTCATCTGCAAAAGGCGGCAAGCGATCAGCGGAGAGAGGCGCTGGGCGGCATGATGAATATGTGAATTCAGTTCAGTTATTTTAATGCTTTTATTTCATACGGTTTACACTGCCCTTTATGACCACAGTAGATCAATGAGGCATGATCAAACAATATAGCTGAAAAGTGGCTGTAAAGCAAAGTTTTTATAGTAAGCTTGGCTGAATAGATTTTCCAGAGGGCAGACTCAAACGGAGTCAACTGCAGTTAACACTGATGCCTCACAGTGGGGGGATCACTTTTCCTTATTATGAAATGCAACAGTTGTATCACTCTGTATGGTATGGATAAAGAGGGGCTATAATGAAAAGCAGCAAATCAGCATGTTGAAATTTATCAAACTTAAAATGTGCAAAGAATAGAAGTTGAGAGGTGATATTTTTTACACAATTCTGAAGTAGACTTTTTTTTGTCATAATTTTAATTATTTTAATAAGTTTAATTATTTTGCACCTTTCACATTGCAACATAGTTGGTCCAGATGCAGACTTGCACCTTTTAGGTCATGGAATATATAGTGAACCTATGAACCTTATTCTTCAATATGTTTCATGGCAGACTTTATTTCTTGTTTTTTGATCAGTAAAACATGACCTTGCCCCCTGGCAAGTTCATGAATGTGTATATGTGTCAATGATTCCCAGATGCTACTTGAAGAAGCTTTATGTTCCTAATCTGTGTCTCTGGCTTTCAAACACATGAAATAAATTAAGGCTATGTGTTTCTCTAGGTAGCTTTGAAGTATGTCCTGTTGAGCCTAAAGCAACTGATCAACCAGCATTTTATACAAAATGGCTTCCTTTAATCCTTTGAAAACTCTTTGACAACACAGATCATCATTAGTCTGTTGTAGAAATGATTTAAGAAAAGACACAAGTAATCTGTTGTGAGCACCTATTGTGTATATTGCTGAAATCAAAGTCACATGCTGTATACCATGTTGACTGCTAATGTGAACTTCTGTTTCACTCTATGGAAGAGATAGACTGTAGCCAAGAGTTGTTATGCATTCTGGGTTCTGTTCTGCACTGCAGAAGTCTGGGCCAGGTCCCTTTCATCAGTCATGTTCCTTAACTGGAATTCTTCACAATAGTAAATTTAGCACAAGGGTGACCAGATGAGAATAAACTCCATCTGCACATTGGCCCCCTGCTATTTAATAAGCGGGTTCATCACACTCCACTTCAGTTATTAAACAGACCTAGGGGTATATTTACTAAGCAGGGAATTTGCTGGGGAATTGAAAAGTGGGGAAGTTGCCCATAGCAACCAATCAGATTCGAGCTTACATTCTCCAGTATGTAAAATGAAACTGAGAGCTCGAATCTGATTGGTTGCTATGGGCAACATCCCCACTTTTCAATTCACCAGCAAATTCCCTGCTTAGTAAATATACCCCCTAATCATCAAAAACATACACACTGAGTTCTAGTATGTACGTGAAACATAAACAAGATAAAAGGTACACAATTTTAGTATACTATAATAAATTACTGTTCCCTAGTTTTCCAGCAGCTCCGTCTCAAATGCAATAACAAAAGCAAATTATTTAACACAAATAAACACAACCTATTTCTGTCATTCGAAATTGGTTTAATTCGGACACCTCCTCTATTGTCATTTGTATAAATTCTAATGTATCTATTGACACAAAAGTGTCCCTTTCACTTTACACACAATTACAAGTTATACATCTAGAATTGTTATATTTAGAAAATCCTAATGGATTGCGGTCAATAATACCCCATTCCCAGTACCAGCCTTGAAAAAGCTGGCTTAAGAGCCAGGGTGTAGAGCTGGGGAAATTAGAGGGGCTGTGAAAAAAGGACAGTGCAGATTACCAGAAAAAGACGGCTTTATTGTAAAAAAGCAGGCTCTGCACTGTTCACATTGAACCCTTCTTTGTGCTACCAGTACACATTGTTACTCAGATAATATGCTGTGATTGGCTGTGATTGTTTGTTTACATGAGGGGAGGGGGAGGAGGGAGAGACAGGCAGTGTTGTGCTGGAAACAGCTGACTGTGTAAGCCAATCAGCACTGCACAAACACAATGGAAGAGGAAAGCAGGCTATCTTGTGTCCACACTGACTGAAAAAGCCGGAGAGGAGGGCAAAACACCTTCCAAAAAGACAGCCTTTTCACTGTAGCCAGCTTTTTCAGCAAAAAAAGACAGTTAATTTGAAGTAATGGGAACGGGGTATAAGGTTGATACTAATCCATCCTGCCTGTTCACAAAATAATCTCTCTTTTCTAAATACACAGTATAAAAGACAGTACTACTAATTGTGGAGGATAGCTCTATTATAAAATAAAAAAAACTATTTCTAAAGAAATCTTTTTAATTCTGAAAGGATTCCATATAGGGACATTTCCCACATATGTGCAGAAACTGTCCCCCTGGAATTCCAAATTCCCATCAACATCCATAACAACTATGAAATAATGTAAATAATGTTTAGTGTCAACCTGTTTATTAAAATCAACTGTTGTGATTCCTCATTTTTAATCACCACCGTAATGTAAAATAATGAATTATCTCTAGATTTATGCATACTATTTAAACCTAAATGATTAAAATTAAGATATTAGAAGGAGCCTAACCCCCAAAATAAAATATCTATGTATCTGTCAAAATATAACGAGATTCAATCTAAAGGGACAATTTCAAATATAACTATCTTCCAAATGTCCCATATATAAATTTGCAAAGCTTAGGCAAAAACAGACAGTGTCCAATGTGTGCTCGAATGGAACAAGAAGTGCAAAGAACATCTTCTTGTTCCACCCGCTGAGCCAGACCTGTCCCCCTGCCCACCAACATTAGGTGAGCGGTGGGGTACCTTTTAAATGAAGGGAATGGGGAGGGGTCATTCAATGTAAGCTGCGAGCACCTGCCTCTTACATAGGCCCAAGAGGAGAGTGACAGGGGCGTACACTGCCCTCTCCTGAACTGCGCGTCCGTAAGGATCTGGAGAAAGGTATTTGATTAAAGACACCTTAGCAAACTGAAGTACACACTTTAACCACAGCACTGATCACATGATAGCTGGTAGTCAAGGCTGACATCTTACCAGTCTGTATTTTAAATAGATTCTGTTACAATGCGCATAATAGCTATCTGATCACCTGAATTATTTTTATTACAATCAGCCATAGACCAATGTGAAAAGATAAGATTGTAAATAAGATGGGACTTTATATGGTTGATATTAGCTTTGATTAGCTTTTCAGTTTACCCTGCATAACTCTATATATCTGTACACAATTTATTATATATGTACATTAAATACACACATTTGTATCCCTGTATTAGGCCAAGTTGGATGATGTGTGAAGTCTTACCTAATGAACTGAGTTGTACCAATTCAAATACGGCTGTGTAGTCTGGGAAGACAAAACATGATACACTTAAGTTTCAGCACAAAAATACTAATGAAAAAAGCTAAATCAAATACTAAAAATAGTAACTAAAGCTGGATACACAATGGACTGAACCCTAGTCTTAATAGTGGGAGATTACTTCCCTTTCCTGGGTAACGTGACCAGAACTCTACCATATGTTTTCTGCTTGGACCAGCTTCTGTAATGGGTATGGATGCGGGCTCTTTTACAGGGGGGAGAGTAGTCCCCATATGTATAAGAATCTGCATAGTGCAGCTTTCAGTACTTTTGCCACCACAATTCCAGTGTTCAGTTAAAGGAAGGCTGGAATTACGTTAGTCTGGATCTGGTCCTTTATTTATAAACTGTATCAATCAAGAAAAAACATATATAAAAGTTGTCCACACAAAAAAAGGGAATAGTGGTAAAATATAATTATGCCATAAAGTTAGAAGACCAGAGAGGGGGTTCCCATGGGGTGCAGTGCTAACCCTGTCACTCCCCTCTCTCGTGGTTAGTTAGAAAACACTAGATTTATAGACATTGACATTTATTTGCTCCTACTTTCTAGAACTTGTGCCACTGCAGCTGGATCCACTGATTTTCGAAAAACCTTGAAAAAAAACCATGTAACACACACATTAGTATTAAACAAGCTGTATAAAGGAAACATATTAATATACTTATCATTAAATCTGCCAACTTTTCATGGAGGGACATCGGGACGCATAAGCTCCACCCCGGTCCAACCCAACCCTTTCCCGCCTAAGCCCCACCCCTTTTAGCAACAAATCCCACTTTACTACCAGCATGTCCCCTTAGCGGGACATACTGGGAAGCGGGCGGGACAGTAGGACAGTTCCCCAAAACCGTGACAGTTGGGAGGTATGAAATCTTTCTTATGGCTCTGCATAAATACAACTGTAAAAAAAAAATCAAACAATACTTCCCTCCTGAAGGTTTGGATCACCAGTACATACTGTATGTGGCTGACACTAAATCAGTCTAGGGTTTTTATTTTGCAGACCACTTCCCTTTTCTTCATGCTATCCTGTGTCCCCATGTTTCCTCTTCTCATTTGCTTAAGTGAGTACATGATCTTGGATAATGGTCTAGAAATACTTGATCAAGTTTTTCCTTATGTACTAAAACTCCTATAAGGAATGTGTTTTAATAAATAATTAGAATGTATCTCTAGATATAAGTGTGTTATTCTAAGGCAGATATAAAGCTTCCAGATTTTGATATAACAATACTTAAATAGCGTCTGGGGAAAGAAACAGAATCTNTAGTGCCACCTATTGATGGGACTATTGGAGGTAGCATTCCTCTAGTCACATACGACCCACTAAGGACTCTTTGAAACATGACTGGGAATAAATGCCAAACCAGTAACCAACTACTTCTCTAAGGAAGAGTTTCCGATGTACAGACATATTTCAAGTTACTCACCCCCTCATCAAAGTAGAGCAGGGTGGTTAATCTAGTAAAAATTGCTGTACAGTTACTGATCAAATCAAAAAATCTACACTGCCAAAATTGTAGCTACACCATTTAGTAAATACGTAAAATTACTGCATAATAAAACTAATTATATTATGTATATTTTGTGATTTATCTATGTGCATTTACAAGTAGTGACATCCATAAAAAAAAGTTCTGGTTGATGAAATATCTCATCATCTAATATGAACAAATTACTCCCTTGTCTCAATGGATTAGTATAGGATGAATGTCTGAGAAGTCTCTTTAACGTGAATGAGTGTTGTTTGTTGTTGTATGAGACCAAGCCATGAGTTGCTATGTGAACATTTTATTGAAGCTTTGATAATCTGTATTTAAACAGTACAATGTGTGAAGACTTTAGAAACATCAAGTGATTTACATTTCATATAATTGTAACATATAATTCCATCTACATAAAACTAAATAACATTCATTTTCTTTCTAAATATGTGGCGGTCTACACTATAAGCAGTCATCTTGAACTACCAAAGTCTCAGTTTTGCCAGCTCCTATGAATATGTTTTCCCCAAAAAAATGACTCTTCCGCAATATAAAGATGTTAAAGACAGGATACCAGTTTCATCTGTGTTCTATAGTATCCTGATATTATAACAGTACATAGTGATCACTGTAATCTCATGAGAATATTGTGAGAGATTATTTCTGTTTGTAAAGTTATCTCAGGGCTGAGCCTATATATATATATATATATATATATATATATATATATATATATATCACATTTTTTTAATTATCACATTTTGTTGAAAATGAATGATTAGAGGTAATATGTTTGATAGAATACACTGTCAATAAGTTTAATGTCTTTTGAATTTAAGTCACTGATATGAATATTCAAACAAACAAATACAACATTGTTATCTATACTATTGTAATTGAAACACAAACTATAGTTATTAATCATCAACACATAAAAATACTTATAGTCTTAACAGTGGTAGAAGTGGGAAATGTAGAAGTAGTAGTATGGAAATATATAACATTATAGAAGCAAATAAATTAGTCTGATAAGGGACGGTATGGCACACCCCCATATGCACTCCCATTATGACCCTGATTCTTAAAAGATCATTTATACTCTGGTTCTACATAATAAACATTTTAAGACATGATGGAAATTCAAGTAATTGTCACCTTTTCAAACCGCATTTTCTCATGGAACAGGAGGGGAAACACTGCTGGAAGACATTTAGTCTCCTTGCACTGGCCCAAAATACAGACACTGAGAAAGATGTCATCTTTATTTGGTAAGACAACTCCTGGGCAAGTGACCTGGATGAAGAGAACATGGAAAGTTTAATACACGACACACTTTAATGCACATGCATTATTAAAGAACTCCCAGTATAATCCCAGGGATACTCACAGCATGGATCTGTAACTCTACCACCACTTTCAAAGGCATTTTCGTAAAAAGAAAGGCTTATGGCGTTTTATGCGATTTAACTGATCAGTGCACATAGGTCTAAGGCTAATATTTATTATATTAGCCGCATCACTCGTAACTACACTCGTTAAAGCTGTTGCCGCTAGCTATGTGAGACAAGCGTCCCATCTCCATGGAAACTCAAACACTGGAAGTGGCGCGTACCTCTGACGTCATCGCGCCCCCACATGCTTTTCTACGGAGTACTGAGGAAGCCATCTTTACTGCGGTAAGACCTGCCTGGGATTTGGGATGTTTTTATGGGTCCGTAGTATTGGCTCTCGGCGCCGGAAGGGGCGTGTGCTGAACTTCCGGTTGTCTGCTTTTTCATGTTATTTTGTGTTATCAGGTATGTGTGTTCGTACTGTACATAGAATAGACTATATCTCTAGTGCACTTCTATCGCACAGCCCAGTATTATAAAGTACTTATGAAGTACATGAAGCTGACTTTCACAACAAGTATGTGATTCGAATAAGCTTTCTTGTATGTTTCCACAACAGTTTTGTTATGAGATGTGCTAGGTTGTTCTTCATTGAAATATATTAATAGTGCTGTATAAAACTTCAAGTTCCCCAGTATATAACCTCTATCAGATGTTCTGTATAGATTCTTTATTATCTGAATTATAAATACTATATATATATATATATATATATATGTATAGTATTTATATCTATATCTGTTCTTGACTGTTTGGTGCATATATAATAGCAGATGGAAGCCAGTGGCATGGATCTACCTTGCCAGCAGCATTACGAAGGAGCCAGAAGATCAGTGGCATGTACGTGGAGTTTGGCAGAAGCTCAGCAAAAACTGAACAGTTTAGCTCTTCACAATTCCGAATCCTTAGATCAAGAATGTGCCAAGGCCCAGACCGATGTATCAGTGCTGCAGCGCAGTGAAGAAGAATGGAAACGGAAAGAAGCTGCTCTGCCACTGGGTGAGAACTGGGGAATGTCTTCTTCGGATACCTTTAGTCAAGAAGTGTTTAATAAGGTACTGTAATCCGATATTAAGTATTACTTAAAACAGCATAAGAAGTGAGATCAAACTAGTAACCTTTTCTGTTTGGTCTTAAATGAAGCAGGTAGGTGGCTTTAAATAAGATTTATTATAATAATAATAATGTAAGTATTATTGCAAAGGTTATAGAGGGTTCCTGAGATTATCTACTGTACCAGGTCTGTTCTGACTCGCAGAAAGGGTAAACTAAATCATAGTTGTAGCAGTTATATTTTAAACTTAATTCTGGCTCTACAAGTCAGGAACATATACTTTATTTGGTTAAGATACCCTTAAGATCCAGCCCTAACCCAATGCACTAAGCACTATTGTTATATTTGAGCATCTGTTAAAATCCACAAAACCTTTAAAAAAAAAACTAACTTGATTGTGGTTTTGGGATAGGATCTGATTTCAATTTCATTGTATTCACATTATATGCCAACCTCGTCTGCCAATATTTGAAGCAATGATCATAACAATCACACAACAAAATACATTGTAGGCATATACTTAGTTTGATAAGTGTCATAAATGTTTTCAGATTTGACGATGACAGGAGCACCAGTGGCAATGCGACTGAATTGCAATTTCCTTTCATACCCTTTCCCTGTATAAATATTTATGGAAAGTGGACAATCCTGTCCTGGAATTTTACATCTGGGACTTCTAGCTGTAATAAGCACAGACTTTAAAACAGTTAACTTAACAGTTCAATAAATTAAGTGCCTGGTGGCAAGCATGTATTTATTTTTGAAGAAAGATAAAGTACAGTAGGAGGCAGAGACTGCTCTTTTCTTATCTGTTATCTAAAATCACTTTTTATTTTGCTGTTGTATAATTAACTAATGTACCATATTGCATTTTAGTTTCATATTTTTATCATTGCTTCACCCTTCACTTACCTTGTATATTTTTTTTTCTCAATTCACAGAGTTATATTAATCGAGTTAAAACCAGAGCGGAAGAAGATGAGTCTCTCTCTTTTTTACAAAAGTATGAAGCAAAGATCCGACATTTCGGTAATTATTCTATTTGATATTGTATATCCCGTGGTCATATGTTTTAATCGAGGAAAAGCAAAGAAGTCATAGTAAGATTTTTTATTATTCCCAAATTTTTTGAATCATAGGTTAGAAAGCTTCAGTGAAATGGATTTTCTTTAGTTATAAAATCTTCATGTAAGGATTTCTAAGTAATAACCATGCGTTGGTATCTCAATTGTATCGCTTCACATAGCAGGTGACTAGAAAGATTCCTTTATCAGGAGTTTTATAATTCAACCCAGTCATTTGAGGATTGTCTTGTCTGCGCTTTCAAAATTCGATAAATGGATGATCAGTGTATGGCCAGTCTTAATGTTATTTTCTTATTCCAAAATTGCTGGTATGCTATAAACAAAGCGATTGTATTGCCTGGAGGTTCTGCTTACTTTCATTGTGAAATGGATATATTAAGCCCTTATAATCATAATCTTTGCCCTCAGTTTTCCTCAAGTCACTGACTTCTGTTCTTGTGCTCATTTACTAGGAATGCTCAGCAGATGGAATGACAGCCAGTGCTTTTTGTCTGAATACCCTGATCTTGTGTGTGAAGAGACTGCCAAATATCTCCTGTTGTGGTGTTACCATTTAGAAAGTGAGCAGGTATTATCATAGTATAATCTCATGTCATACTGCACACTGGAATACATTAAGAGCCATTCAGGCTTTTTGCTATTTGCTATCATTTAGCATAGGAAAGAACAAAAGTTTGATCGTTTCAAGTGAAAACAATAGGAGATGAGGCCAGCAGATTGCAGTAAATAATCTTAACAAAAAAGTGCACAGGATTGAAAAAGTAAAGACCAAGGGGTATATTTACTAAGCGGCGAGATTGCAGTGAGATTGAAAAGTGGGGATGTTGCCCATGGCAACCAATCAGATTCAAGCTCACATTCTCCAGTGTGTAAAATGAAACTGAGAGCTTGAAATATACCCCCAAGGGTTTAATGAAAATGACTAGGAGGTTAGCTTTACTGCTCGTTTTTATGTTTTTGTGCATGTGTGACCGTTCTGTTCAGTATCATTTATTTTCATTGCCCTTTATATTTGCAGAAAAAAGCTCTAATGGAACAAGTCGCACATCAAGCAGTTGTTATGCAATTTATTATTGAAATGGCAAAAAGCAGTAATGTGGATCCAAGAGGATGTTTTCGTTTATTTTTCCAAAAAGCCAAAGTAGGTGTTTCTTGCATAGTATAGTTTTAGCTTTGAAATATTTTCAAATATAGTTGCAGTTTATAGTAAGCAAGAAAATGGTGAATAGCTAACAGTGTTCTTGTTATATAGAAATAGAAATCAGAAGCATTCCTATAACTGTGAACTTCTCTAGGTGTGCAGTACTTATATTTTCAAAATGCAAAGTTTTGCAGTGTTACATTATTATATGTTGTCTCTGGTAGGAAGAAGAAGAGGGGTACTTTGAAGCTTTCAAAAGTGAACTTGAAGCATTTAAATCAAGAATCCGAATGCACACTGTGTCTCAAGGATATGAGCAATGTGCTACAGGACAGAACGTATCTTTTCATTCAGGCTTCGGACATATGGGTACACAGTGTTGTAATCAGCAGGTACGGCGATGGGGCTATGAATCTCTGCTTTTTATTATGACTATACTAAAATCAAGCACTGCATAGGTACAAGTAACCATAAGACATATATGCAATATGTAATTTGCCTGAAGTGCATGAGTGAATGACTTATCCACAACAGTGATATTTCAAGAACATCCATTATAGAGTATTTGAGGAGCCAAGAGAACAGGGGATCTTTGTCATTTTATTTATTAAATTAGTTAGAAAATAAAGGGATGTTCATTACATAGACATTTTATCTCGCCACATAGTATGTTGCAGGGTCATGTATTTTTATTTTAAGGAATTTCTAATATGTCCATGTTGGCCTCCAAAACCCTTTCCATTGTATATTAGTGTTTCTAATCAGTACAAGACATGGTACAGCTTTTCTTTAAATAAGTCAATGAATGATTGTAACAAATACATTTGCTTTTATGCGCAGAAAAATTCTCATTTTAATTTTTCTCATTATTTCTTTCTCTGATCTTAGGGTTTTCAACAGGGTCCTTTAAATACTCACATTCATCATTTTAAGCCCATGGACCAGACAGAAGAAGATGATTCAAAGATGATGGATATATTATAACTTCTTAACAAGCACTTGAGCCAATAGGGCTAGTATGGCTGTGTTCTGCTCAGTGACAATTACTACTACACAATGCTGCACTTTATTTATTGTTTTTAGTTTTTTCATTGGAAAATGTTGTGGTGTCTTACAGCGTGAACATATTGCTGCTATTTTTCCATGTCAGACAGGAGAATGGAACAGAATGCAATGCTTCTGCCAATAGTTTGCCTTCAATCTGCGCTTTGGATTTTGAGGAAAAGTATTACAAACTTGAATAAAGAAAACCTATTCTATATACCTAATTGATGTGATTCTGTTGATTTGGAACATTGTTTTCTCTCAACGTCAACATATTTACTGTAATGAAACTTTACCCAGACCAGAATCAACTTTAGAATTCATTTTCATAATTTTCCAGATATAACAGATTAGTATTTTTGTGGAATAAATAGCTATTAGTTAATAAATAAGCTTTTCTCAAATGTTACTATTGTTTGAGCCCAAAATAAAGTAAATAGAAAATGATAATGAATAGAAATATTTAGTGTACTTACATTTTTATGACTAGGTTGAACAACTATGGGTAACAGGACATACATGGGGCATGGTAGATCTGGTTTTCCTGGTATCTCCTTTTCCTATAATTTGCATTGCCTATACCCAATGGTGGCTAAAAACTTTCTTTGAAACACTCCTATATAGAAGATTATTAATGTTAAGATATGGATATGTGTGTCTGTGTCTGACAAACTGTGTACTGGTGTCCAGGCAGGTCCCTTTTGCCCTGGAACCCTTACACTGCTTGGTTCTATTTGGCCTCCATGCTTCCTGGAGCATGCAGCCTCCTTCAGGGACTGGCCATGCCAGGCCTCAGGAACTTTTTCCGCATCTCACAGCCCCCTGTGGGAGTCTCCAGGTCCCGTTAGCCGTTTCCAAGACTTCCGTACCACCACCACTGCAATCGCTGGGAACCTGCTGCTAGGAGCTGATCTCTCTCAGCAACTATAGAGTCGTGGAGGTTTCCAGATTTCCCCTGCAAGATGCAAGCCTGCGCCAGTACTGTCATCCAATTTTGAGGAGCCAGGGCTTGCTTCCCTAGGAAGGTTTCCCATCTATCTCAGAGGCCCTTGGTGCTAAAACCAGCAAGACGTACAGAGGAACTGTTCTGCAGGGTGCACATTTCTGCAGAGTGCACAGAAAGGGAAGGCTTCAGCAGGCCTGTGCATTCTCCATCTCACCTGCTGTTACAGGCACCTGTATTGCTCCTGCTGTGGGCCTGCATAGGTCTGTGTTTTCCTTAGCTGTGAGTGTCTGATCAGTGTGGATTCTGAGCTCTGAAACTGATGGCTGCTTCCCTGCAAGTTCACCTGTTTAAAGAGACATAAATATTGTCAGCTTTGGGATCTCAAACCATTGCTCAACAGTTTTGCAACCAACCACTGTCTAGCATCCGCTGAAAGTGTGCCATTGACCCTATGAAGTGCTAGAGGGATATCTAACTAGCTTTTGTATTATTATTATTTTTTTTTTGTGTGCTAATTACTCCCATTATTCAACAGCATAACATTTGTTACAGCAGGAGCTTCCCTTTTCATATTCTCATATGGCATCAGGCAAAGATCCATAAAGCTAAAGCACCATATAAGACTGCTGCTCTCTGAACCCAGCTGGGTGTTCTGCTGCCACCCCAGTGGCCACATCTGATGATGATTCCGGCCTCTTTGAATATCTTGTCTGCTTCCTTATCATCCCACTCGCTGACCTGCATTTCATAGGTTTTTTTTCATAGATTATTCATTGTAACCACACATTGGTTCTGGTTTTGGTTCAGTCAGCATAGTCAATTTGTGCTATGCAGTGTGGTGTACCAGTAAATAGGAGCAGACCTTAGGAAATTATTTTTGTTTGGCTTTGTTTTAGATTCCTATAATACTGATTTCATAGAGTTTTATAGCACATGCACCACAAGCTTATGTTATTTCTGGGGATTCATTTTGGTTGTTCTTGCTCGCTGTTCCTTCCCTTCAGCAAAGGTACTCAATGGAGTCTCCTCTCAAGTGATCACTATTGAGCTGTGATCTGTACAGATACATGCCAACTCAGATATTAAGGGCATACAAGCATGTACTTCAGACTTTAAATTGTCCTTTTTTTGCATCAGTCGCTGTTCTCTTTTCTTCCTGGAGACACTTGATTATATTGTGGCTGGGCAGAATAATGTCCTCTGTTTATTACAAGCAGCTATTACACAATTCATTACTCATCATAGGCCACTAGCTTCTATCCTTAAACAGCCGGTTGCAGTGGGGAGCATGGGGCTTCCAGATGTAAATCACAACTACCTAATTCTGCTTCCTGGTTAGACCTGGAGGCTGAATATGTACATGTCCCAGACTGTCTGTGGGGTCTCAAACTGACTCGGCCACCCAACTCCTCTCATCATTGTGTCATTCCACCAAACTCTGGGATACCTGCTCCTCAAAGCACATCTGGGAAAATCCCGCTTTTGTGGGAAGCGTTGCACTGAAGATCACGTGTTTAGTGCACATTGCAGTTTTCTGCAGACCATTGATCAAAAATAGTAGGAGCTACAACCATAATTTCAAATGACCACAGCCTGTCTGAAACAATCCTGCAGCATGTTTGGCGAGTACACATTTAAAAGTTCTCTGCTGAAAGGGTTGTTTATCTTTTGATTGAAAAGATCTTTGTGATGTGTACACAGCATTTTTTTTTACATACAAAGAAAAACATTACATACAAAAAAAAATAAAAAGGGAGTTTTAGATCAAAAAGATGCTTTGTCAAAAAACCTGTTGTATATAAAATAGGCTACATTTATATTGAGTAGGTGACATTCATTTAAGATGGGTACACAATGGCTGG
This sequence comes from Platyplectrum ornatum, assembly GCA_016617825.1. Taxonomy (NCBI): domain Eukaryota; kingdom Metazoa; phylum Chordata; class Amphibia; order Anura; family Limnodynastidae; genus Platyplectrum; species Platyplectrum ornatum. The sequence goes on from JABWIB010000306.1 coordinate 113,196, forward strand.
TTTTGAAACCATCAGATCAATTAAAATGATACGAATATACATATCAACTTACTGCACCTAAAGCATGAAGTGGAAGGAGCATACATTAATGGTTTGCCGACATCAGGTCATTGATCAGTTCCACACAATTCTTCAGCATCGTTGGACAGAATTCTGGTTCATTGCATGATCAACGTTTGACAGGGAACCCAGTCATACATCTTCACATTTCCTCCTTGTGCATTAAGTACATATCTGGCTCAGCCCTATCATGCCTTACTAGGCAATCACAGCAAGTATGAAGTCAGCCCTTACTGGACTACTGCCATACATTCACCCACTGAACTCCTTGCCACAGAAACATAAGACATTGGTGGTGGGCTGTAGATCCTGATCTGTAAGTAGTGTCCATGCGCACTCTATTTTGCATACTGGGTTTTTTTTGTAGTAGTCCTAGCAGTAGAGGTGAATAGTGCAGATACTTGCACCACTTCCTGCTGAGACTGATCTATTATACTGAACCCACACCATTAAAACAGCCAACAAGTAGAGATGCTACAGCCCATCCACCAATCTGCATGCTGACATTGTTTATTTAACCCTGATCAGCTACCTAATGAAAGTGCCAGGCCTGGTCTTTACTGCCCAATCATAAAAGTCATTCATGTTAGGAAGAAAGAAAAGCTCAACAAATGTTAACTGCAGTCATGTCTTTTTTAATGAATGATCTGTAGACTGTCTCTTGTGATCGCTAGCAGCAGATTTAAAACATTTTCTTATAAACAAGGCACACATTTCATAGAAACATTCAGAGTATCACAGAGCATGGTAAAACCTAGCAAATACATTTCAGTACATTTAATTATTTCATGTGTCTCATGACAAGATTTATTTCATTTGCGCTATTTTGTACACTTAAGAAATGCACAAGGAACAATTCATTTTATATGCAAGATATGTACAGATCAAGCACATTGTGAATGTTTACAAACGCAGAACCCAGTCCTCCTTGTAATGGAAGTTCATGTGTACTCATACATTCTACAACAGATGCAGATACCTGCATGTGATCAATACATCGAAGCACACCACTGGTAAAAGCAGGCATTTAAGAGCTCTCAGGTTAGCCGGTGATTAGCTGTTTACAGATCACAAAGTAATTAACACAGATTGTAATGTATCTAGTGAGAAACTGTTGTGCCATCTCCCAACAAATGACACTCTAAAATTTTGCTGTGGTTATCATTAAAAATGCCATTCAATAATAATTGGTACCCGAGACATCACATACAGATACACTTTACAGTCAGAGGTTCAGATTTGTGCTGCAGGAGATGGCCATTATTTTGTCTACGATATGGAAATATCCATATAGATTTTCCCTGTAACAGATCTGACGACAATGTGAAGGAACTCTATGTAGCCTTCTGTTGAATAAGGTTTACAGTAAACAATGAGGTAGTATTGTTAATGCTGCTGGGTTCATGGTTCGTATGTTCCCTTAAAATACAATCATACATGTGCATATTAAATGCCAAACAAGCACATAATGTCTTATATGGAGGAGTTGTAAAAACAAAGCAAATATCTAGGTTTCAGGCTAATTACACACAGCTCTATTGGGGCAATTTTTAGTGGCTTCTTTTTTCAAATATTAAATACTATCATTTAAAAGGATTTTGCTGTAGAGCTGCAAGCTTATTGCAGCCCATTGTCCATCACATTAACAGGAAAACTGCTCTGTATTTATATTTTACATATCACCTCTATAAGCATTTGTGGAATGTTTTCTTCATTCACAACAATGATGGTAAAATGTAACAGATTTAATTAATATGACTATGTCCCATGTGCATTTGTCATATTTGTATAGTAAATTTTGCCAGGGACCAGTTACAACTAGGAAGGCATGTGCCTTTATGAACATGATATCTACGCATTGTTAAACTCCCAGGTAATCAGGCAAAGCACTGGTCAAGACAGCAAGTATAGACAGATCTGCAAATATCCATGTTAACTCATTAATCAACTTGTATCACATTTTGTTTTCCATTTCACATTTAAAATCACAACAATACACACCATTTTTCCCAAATTGTTAGACATGACATTTAAAATGATGACCGCTATTGGCGCCATGTTAAATAAAACACCAGAATTTGATTTAAAAACAAAAATACAAAATGAATCAAATAAAAGCTCACTCCTGTTAAAAAAAAAAAAAAAGTAAAAGTTTTAAAACATTGCTGATTGGCACACAGTTTATAACGCTGTTGCATTGTCCTTTAGCTCTTCCTCTTTGACTTACTCCTTGACTTCAGGCAGCTTCTTGTTCAGGAAAGATTGGACAAGCGGCCAGATCTTGTTGGTTTCTGTCCCAGAGAAGGTTTCCAATACACCTTTGCTTCTAAAAGGAGCACAGAGCACAATTGGTCAAGATACACAGTATATTGAATGGCGTAATTCAGGTATATGGAAATTTCTATGGAATTTGCTAAATTAACATTTTATATATTTGTCCCAGATCAGCAAGAATCGCGTACATCATACATATGCTAATAGACCCAACATATCCTACCATTAATGCTTTTGTTTTGTACTAAAATTTGAGGGATAAACTATGTGTTGCATAACGAAAACCCAAGAAAAAACAAATACAAATACATCACTAAATGAGACAAATTACTTACTGATAGTATTCCAATACAGGTTTGGTAAGGGCCTCATAAGCTTTCAGTCTCTTGATAACGGTTTCTGGCTTGTCATCATCACGCTGAATTAAACGTTCTCCGGTTAGATCATCAATTTCCTGTGTGTACGAAATAAGTCATTCTTTTTAATTATTTTATAGCTGCACAAGACATTAAATTTTCGAACGTAGAGTTACACCTGGGCAAATCTATGTTGAATTGCAGGGGTGGTAAAATGAATGTTAGTGTTTGCATGCAGGGAGAATACTTTATTTACACAAATATCAGTGAGTAATGACCACATCTGTGCTCCAGCAAGGAGACCTGGAAAACATGCCCTGTTAGTGGTACTCGAGGACTGTGGTTGAAAACCACATAACCCCCTCTATCCAGGGGCAGACTGACAGGCACATGGAGGATCCATAGTACATAATGCAGCAGCATTTAAAGGGCCATCCTCACTGACAGTCTGAGACCATGGTGGAGAGGATGCGCTCCTTCCCCAGGAGTCTGGCACCCTACACAACTGCCTTATTAGCCTATTGGCTGACCATGCCTGGATCTGACAGCGCAGCACCAACAGGTAAGTTTTGCAAACTTCATCTCTTCTCTTAATTTTAACCCTTCCCTTTCACTACCCTCACTTTACTCTGAACCGGTAGCTGTCAGAGTTATGAATGACGTAGTATGCCTTTTGGCATAACTATTCTTAAAAATAACATTTCACAACCACACTATCTTAAAATAGATACACGTCAACAATTAGCTGTTGGCTGTAGATATTTAGAAAGAACTGACATTTGCCGCAGTGTATACTTCCAATAAGGCTGCAGGCACACATCTGGATAGTGGGGAGGTGTACCCAAGCAGGCTACTCCATAAAAGAATACAAAGCCCTGTTTAAAAGTACATTGTGGAGTGCAGAGCACTGTTTTATATCATCAATCTATGACCGTTTGCTTACAGGGCAGGGGGAATGGCTTCCACAAATCATCTCCTTCAGGCCCTATAGTAGCCTCGCTCATTGCAACCCCTGTAATTGCACCTCTATCCCCTCATGTCATACACATCTGTATAAAGATGTTAAATCCATTGTAGAGATGTATGTATGCATGCAATTGTTAACTGCTTATCCCTCCACGCATATGCTTACAGACTATCACATTACTTTGACAATAGTTGTGCTGAATAAACCCTTACCGGGACTTTCGGTGGATTGAACTCGGTGTTGTACACTCTGCCACTCCCTGGGTGGATCCAGCGGGCAGTGAGACGATCCTTAATGGTCTGAAATGGCACATTCAAGTCAATCACCGTGTTTATCTGATGAGCTTTATCAAGGGCTTGTGCTTGTGGGACAGTCCTAGGAAAACCTAAAAAAGGTAGAGGACTTATTTCAACAATTGTTTTATTTTTATAGTTTTCAGTTACTATTTGCTAAATTAGAGACAAAGTATAGATAAAAGTATAATTAAACAAACTTTTATACTGCATACACACTGGGCTTTATTTAATAATGACTACTGTGCCAATCATACAACAGCAGACAGTCATATCCAACAGCATCTTTAGCGTGTATGTCCCAGCCATGCTGTAAGTTTGTGTGCAACGTCATCCAAAACGAGTGATGTCTGGAAGCTCCAAACAAAATATCAGAGACGTTACACGGTAAAGGACGAGAAACAGAGCTAATGGCAAGTCATGTAAGCTTGTGTATATATTACTTTAAATCATCAGCAAGATCTTTCAAATAGCTTGAGAGAAGCAATTAACAGAGCCAAGTGACTTGTATGTGCACTTCCATACTGGCACTTATGGTTCGATTTCTGTAATGTTTAGTAAGCGCTTTATGAACATAACACACTAGAGGAGAGTTTTTATTTTTTCATTTCCCAGATATTTTCAACCTTCTAGATAGAGGACATATATACGGTAAGATAAAAAGACCCCACCAAACAAACCAGTAACCGGGATATAGACGAATCATTACAGACCACAGTTAAACAGTACTGTTATACAATAAAACCATTGTCACATTTACAATAGATTGACACAATATATGCAGAGCAAATAGCAAGGTTATAAAACATTCCAACACCAGCTAAATGCTGCACAAGGGTGAATGATAACAGCACAGAACACCTCCCTCCAGTAATACCGGGAATATTTATAGTCATGTATTCCATGGCAAACTAAACAGACCCATTGGCTATGAGAAACAAAGGTGGCAGCACCTGCAAAGTGTCCAGGAGTTTTATTTAATGCTTGGCAATAAAGACTTCAACAAATGTACTCACCTCCAACACACCATTTCACGTGTATTCCATTTGAGAGACAGAATACACACACTAACACACACTAACACACACTAACACAC
>JABWIB010000306.1:132726-145632 GCA_016617825.1 Platyplectrum ornatum
ACCCCGTTTAGATTGCCAAAAAACGGCGTCGTTTTCAGCAAAAACGATGCCTCTGGTGAAAAGGCGCAGTTTCAAGGCAATCTAAACGATGCCTTTTTAAAACGGCACCTCAGGAGGCTCGGGAGGCTTTTCGGCGGCACGCTGCCGTTCTTAAAACAATCTAAACGCTCTGGAGCCGGCATGCCGGCTTCAGCGCTTATACGGGGAGGGTATTGGACTAAAAAGACATGTGATCATTACGATCACAGTCTTCTTAGCTCCCCTCCCCTTCTGCAAGCCGGCGTTTCCTGTGCTGCTTTTAGCTGGAAGCCGCCGATTTCGGCGGCTTCCAGTGGCGGCTTTGCCTGCGGCTTTTTTGGCTGCAGGCAATCTGAACGCAGCATTAATTAGGTAGTTTTCCAAGGGATACTGGAACAATTGTCAAATATTTGTGATTCTCCTGGAAGTTCTAAAGAGTCGGAAACACGGGGAATGTTAGTATAGAGGTTAAGGAGAGGGGAGACTACTGGACATGGCCACTTTAATATTGGAAATTTGTTTATAAAAATACAATAAACAAAATTATAACTGTAAAGTTTTTTTCCTACAGTGAATGTATTTTTTGCTTTCATATTATTTTGTGTGCTTGAAACTAGATTTTATTAGTGAAGGGACAACAGTTTATACCACAGGTTATTGAGGCTATACAGTGTTGATACAGGCTTTAAAGCTTGTCCAATAAACACTGTTCTTGTCAATAAAGTTTTTGTTGTTTTTTTAGGGATTAAAAAAAAATAAGAAAAACTTGTTTTCACCAGCGTTTCACTCCACCCTTTTCACATGACCTCTGACCCCCGTGTCTGAGCGTTCCATCCGACTTCCCGTTCCAAACCACGTGTGCAGGCTGTGTGCTCCCTGGCAGCGTCCAGGCGGAGGCTCTGGCAGGGCGGCATGGCGAGCCACGGGCACTCGCTTCGTTTCGAGGGCTGCAATTTTTTCAGGCAGCGGATTGTGCTGTCCACACTGAGCGGGCGGCCGGTGAAGATCCAGAAGATCAGGGTGAAGGATGAGAGCCCTGGCATAAAGGGTAAGGAGCCACGCATGATGTGTCCGGTCATTGTGGCGAGTGCTCGTTTCCATCAGCGTGGAGGGAGACGCATGGGGGGAAGTCATATGCTGACATGCTGCTTTATTGTATGGACGCTGCGATTCCACTGCGTAGGCTTAAAAGTGCCACTCTCCCCCTCCTACTCCAGATCTCTGTACATGTGTGACCAGTCCTGTTTCTCTCCAAGGGCTGTGCTCTCCATTAGAGATCAATACTCAGGGGGAATCACATGAATAAAGATATTAAATGACTGATCTGCAAACACATTGATTGTGCTGGTGATCTCATGATAGTCTGTGCCCTTAGCAACATAAGTATATAATGGCATTCTTCTCTACTGTATTCTTCACACATTTACTCTAGTCTGCTTTACTCTTTTATAGGAGTTATAATAAAAAATATCATGGGACCTGCTGGGGAAGCTTTCATGTAACATGACTGGTGTGCTTTGCACATGTTCAGTCATCAACTTTACTATATTTATATCTATAACATTTGAAGCACAGTTGTGATTTATATATCCATCATTCATGGATAATCAATTTCTACCCTCCTGGTTTAGCCAATATTCCCTCTGTTAAAGACACACACACTATTCTCCCTGATAAATGTGGATATAAGCATGCCTTCATCTGAATATCATGTGGACTGTTAAATCTAGACCATGGTAGTGCATGCCAGCTTTAGTCTTCAATGCCCTACTGTTAGTGTGTGTGTCCACGGTTGTGTCACACTTGTTGGGTCATCTATGGCCCGGAGAAATGTTCTGTTTCTTTGATGCAATAAGGTTATAGTTATCTCAGTGTTGTCTTGTTAAGTGTCTATAGAAAAAACGCTACTTGGTTTGCTTTATTACTGAGATGGGCAACAAGTCGCTTAGGGCATCCTGCCTGTATCAGATTCCTTCTGGGGTGGTATAGGCATTGCATATAGTTGTCCTCTTTTGTTAATCCGTTAAAGTAATGTGTGACCCTATTTGATGGTCAGAGAGCCATGAACAATGTTGCCTCTAAAATATAGTTTATATTATAAGATGAATTCTATATAATCAGCTTTGCCAAATGCATCATTTTACAGAACCTTTAATATCCAATTAACAAAGAAATGTACATTTACAACTATTCTGCAATGAAGCCCTTATATGTGAACATTAAACCGGTTTAATTTCAATTTCCTGTTAGCTGTATAAAATACACATTTATTGGTTTATTTGTATTTGTTTTTACAGACTTTGAAGCAAGCTTCATTAGACTCATGGATAAAATCACCAATGGTACTAGGATAGAGATTAACGAAACTGGTAAGTGTCTCGGATTCCTAGACTAGAAAAATGTGTGCAAAGATTCCCTGTGTCTGTTTATTGCATTTCAATAATGATCTGAATTGTTTTTGAACATGGATAGACTAGTTTGTTTGTATCCTTCAGCTTGTCCCCACCCCAATTTGTCTTTCCAAATGGCTTATGCAGGAGCTGATAACCACACCCAGGATTCCTACGTCTTCCCACTGGCTTGTTATTGAGCTGGTGGGAAGACCTTACGTTCCCTTTACAGATTTGGCTTGATATGTTTCCTCTTTGCTTTGTTTTTCCATGTGATCCAAATACTTCCTAGCATTAAGGAGCAATGAACTAGAACATTAGGCGTGTGTGGATAGTAACATCCTAGTATCCCTCTTGTTTGCCAGGGATCCTGACGTTATGTAAGTATACTCTGCTTGAAGGTGCCTTAAAGATGCAGCCGTGTTTGACAAGCCTACCCTATAGGGAGAATTGATGTTGTTTTGGTCTGGAATTATCACTGAACTATGGTTCTGTGTTTTCATTGCAGCTTTTGGATGGGTGCATGCTTATGATTTTATTTAGTGGCAGCTGCTGTTATAGTCCAGCAAATAACACAGCACTGGGAGTCTGCAGCTGTATTGAGATAAATAAGATCAGACTTTTGCTTCGCACTCAGATTTGCTTCCTCTGTCACATAAAGCAAAGGGGACTACACCAGAAATACTTGATGTTATAAGCATGATAACTGTGGCAGAGGAAATCCCACATTACACTTGGGAGGATATTTTGTTTTTTATATTGCAATATTATAAACGCGCTGTTTTACAGATGTAGAACAAACAATATTTTTATAAACACATAATGTATTTATTGGCTAAAACTAGAACAGTCATAATCAAGCGTTGTTTCCTGGGAGATGCAAATATTTTATTAGTTTGATTAGTGTAATTTCCTTAGTGAACAGCATGTTTTTATATATAAAGTGCAATAATGATGATCCAATTACAGATTTGGATGGCCAATTCTGTGCATAGTGCGGTGTTGACTTTGAAAATCATGTGACTTCTGATTACACTGCCAGCAGCATGACAAGACGCATTTTGTGTTTTGCTGCCTTTTGTGTGGCTAGCTCCTCTTGGGATTTGTAAGTAAAACAAATGGTTCAAAATATAAATAAATGTTCTAGTTGACTAGGAACATGTTTTATTATAGTTTCTTTAATAGCATTTAATTTGCTGTAAGTTCTTTACACATGTTGAAACTTTTTTCTCTAGTGTTTGCAATACCTTGGCACAACTAAGGAGCAAAGTGCAAATGGAGAGACAACAATTTAGTGACGCATTAAAGACTCCAAAAGTTTTGATTAGTGATGCAAGCTGGGGGGGTATCTGACCTGCAGTGTGCATATAATTTTATTTTTAGCAGCTCCTAATTTTACATGTTCAAATGTGTCCTGATGTCTGTAGAAAACGTCAGTGTTGACTGACACAATCTTCACTAAAACAATTCATCTGTGTAGAGGTTTATGGGAATTGTTTCTTCTTAATGAGCCACATAAAAAAAAAATACAGGACAGATTTCATAGGGAAACATAGAACCTTATTCAGAGTATTTTGCCGCTGCCGCCAAGTCTGTGCTATTCAGAGCTGCGCAAAAGCGCAGCTCTGAATAGAGCGCAGGGAGAGGACCATGCCTTATGTCCCGCTTCCCTGCGCTATGTAAAAAACCGCAGAGGCTCCGGAAGCTGTGTCGGCTTTCACGCTGTATCGGCTGTCATGAATGAAAAAAATAAAATAAATAATAGTTAAATTAAAAAAAAAAAACAACACTTTATTTAATATTTAATTTTTGTATTATATATACTTTTATTTTTACCTTTTTTTTTTTTTTTTTTTTTTTACAGGTAATGAGGCAGGTTATTGTCCATAGTACATTACCTGCCTCCCGGTGTCTGCGCTTTCAATTAGCAGGGCTTAGCGGAGTCGGGCTTTGCGCATGCGCAGTTTGGCGAAGATTTGCGTCTGGCTGGCGGAGATGCAGGGCTGAATTAGCCCCATAGACATTTGTGTACCCAGCTTAAGACCTTTCACTCACTTTTGTGATTTACCATAAGAACAGAAGTAGTTCTATGGCTTAAAGCTGGGCACTCACTGGAACTATTATCTCTGCCAGCAGGCGAGGCAGGAGGGCTTCTAAACTTATCGGCTGAGGCAGAAGGTGATCTTTGGTGAGAGTTGTGGCCATGGGGGTCTGCTCAGTGTTACACAAGGCACATCCTAGTTGTTGTGATGGAACACAACATACCTCTTATAAGGAAATGATCAAATTATCGTACAAGAGCCTTTCTATTAGGCCACACACTAGAGATTGTGCCAATCCACAATTATTAGTTAGGTTTCTTATGCAGGTTTATCGAAGCCGTGTTCTCCCCTGGGCTTTTTATCTTTATTGTGAAACCTGATGCACACATCAGCTCAATGTATTACACAACCTCTTCCCATTGGCAAATCATTGTCTTCTTGTAGCTTTTTATTAATGAATGTTTTGTTATATAACTGGTTTCAAATGATTGCTATGTATGCCTGAAATGCAATAGAGATCAATAGATATAGCTTTTCAGACAATGTGCTTGCGATCATTAAACTGTCTGTGTTTCACCTGTGTGAAACAGCGATTAGTGAAAGGTGTACTGTTCATAGGCTGATGTCCCATAACAATCCAAGTAAGAGACTGAGGCTTCCATGTGGCGCCCTTGAGATAAAGCGCATTAAAAAGCACCAGTGTCATTATCCATACCGGGGGTTGCCATCCTGTCTGCACTACTTTCGGGTGACTCGGGCAACAACCAGAAAATTGCTCATGATACCTCAGAAGCCTTGTTCAAGCATTATACCTTTGGGAGAAAGGAATCACCTGTGTGCTGTCAGGAGCATATTTACAGCACAGCAGTTCTGGTTGTTGTTGTTAAATAGTATGGTAAATAGTGTATGCATTTACATGTATTGTAGCAGTCACACATTCTTGAATATACCGTCTTTGACGAGTTTCTACTTGACAGTAATGTTGAGAAATGTTGCACAATATTGTTGCTATTTTTTATTGTTGGAAAGTACTCTAAATGTCCTTCTTGAAATTACAATTAAGGCCTGCAATGCAATCTGTTCCAGTAAGTATTGTATGCTTAAAATAACCTAAAAGTAGCACTTTTTCTATTGATTTGTATTTTATTGCTGGTAAGTATAATTTGAGAATGTGATGGGTTTTACAGTACTGTTGGTGATAATGTAATTCGTTTGGACTGTACATGCTGGTGTTGATTTATTTAATAAAAAAAAAATTGGCCTTGGTGTTAAAAGCCAACACTGTATATTTTAATGTCTAAAGTCTTGTGGTGGGATTCTGTAAAGAATGCCTACTGACTGACTCTCATGGAAGTGTGTGCATGTGTGGAATTCACCTGCATGGGAAACGGGAATCCATTATAATCTAGTGTTTCTCCTCCCGGATGGATAAAAGGTCATGTTGTGCTTCTTGCTACTTTTCAGAATGCAACCCATTGATGTCTTATTACGAATTTCTCTGATGGTTTAAATGGCACCGCAAATGAAGGCAGCTTTATGACATTCACCATTTTCACCTCAATGATCAATATAATTTTATATGCATTACTAACTTGTAACATTTCTATTCTACCTATCCCCTAGGTACGTCATTGTACTATCAACCTGGCCTTCTCTATGGTGGTTCTTTGGAACATGACTGTCACATACAACGTTCTATTGGTTATTATCTGGAAAGTCTGATCTGCCTAGCACCTTTTATGAAGAATCCATTAAGAATCACGCTCCGTGGAGTTACCAATGATCAGGTTGATCCATCGGTAAGTTTCTATACCAGTGTCTGCTATAACATCCTTGGAATATGACTTAAGATAAAAACTGTTGATGCACTTAATGTTTAACTTTTATTTTCATCTGTCTAAGGTGGATACTCTAAAGGCCACAGCTATCCCATTACTAAAAAAGTTTGGTATAGATGGGGAACAGTTTGAGCTGAAGGTAAGAGATTGTAAAACATACTTCCCAGCACATTTATCTTAAGGATCATATATTGTATAAATTATGCTTTGGGTTTTTTCAGATTAGCATTATTTAATTTTCATCGTCATGAGCCACCATACAATGCATTCGCATTGATCTTAACCTGTTCCATTCAGGTGAGTGCATTTACTATATTTATTGTGCTGTTTGTGCTTATTTCCAGGTTGTAAGAAGGGGCGTTCCCCCAGGTGGTGGTGGTGAAGTTATCTTCTCCTGTCCCACGAGGAAGGTTCTGAGACCCATTCACCTGACTGACCCTGGCAAAATAAAGCGCATCAGAGGAGTGGCGTATCCTTTTCACTTTTTTGCTTTTCTTCTGCTTCAAAATGAGTCTTATCTCTGATGTAAATGAGAGCGATGTCTTGTGTTTGTAGCCGTTTCCTTAGCCACTGGCCGACAGATATGCTGTTCGAGTTTCGCCACAAATTGGCAACAGAATTGTGGAATCGGCCAGAAGCATTTTGAACAAGTTTCTACCTGATATTTATATATACACTGATCATCTAAAGGGTGCAAATTCAGGAAAGTAAGTATTAGCTGTAGCTAATGTTTTTGAGTCTGATCCTGATGTAGCTATATTGTCCTGTATGGATCTCATTTTCTTAGTACCCTCCACCCACCTCCCATCTCTCAGAGGGGGAATTAGCCACCATTGCTTACTAAAAAGAATTTCTACACAAAGTCCTCACCCTGCACTGTAAAATATAAATGCCTCTACCTCAGACATGCATTCGTACACACAGAATGAGGTCTCACCCCACATACACGGCTCTGTTCAAGGAAGTTCATACAGAAATCACGGTTCTGCACATCCACTGTACATCTCATGCTGAAATCATCCGTATCTGGCTCTGTGTCTTACATTGGATATAATGCATTACAACTCAAATAAGCTAATATTAAATTATTTCTATTAATAATAGAAAATAGAAACACCAAACAACCTGACTTTATATAAATTAGTGAACACTGAAACCTTTTTCATTTTGTGATAGAGATGTATATGTGTGTATTTCTGTGAAGGTTGTGGAAAGTATTTTTATTGTTTTTCCCCCAGGTCACCCGGCTTTGGGTTGTCATTAGTTGCTGAAACAACTGAAGGTTGCTTTTTAAGCGCTGAGCTTGCATCAAACCCTCAAGGTCAGGGTACCACTGTACTTCCAGAAGATCTAGGCAAGAACTGCGCTAAGTTGCTTTTGGAAGAAATATACAGAGTAAGTAGGCTTGTCCTGGCACATGTCAGCATGTGAGTGTTCTTCATGTATTGTGGGTAGATTGTAGATTTGCCCACTGGAAAGCATATATATCTAACAATGGGGATAATAGGTTCTTGCAATCCTAAATTTATCTTCACAATAATTAGATTATTATTATTTTTTAATCTAAAATACCATCAAATTCCTGAGCATGCCAATTCATGCATGCATACTGACTTTTAACCTCCAACTCTGTGCTTTTCCTCTTGTTATCATCTGTTCTAATAACATTGTTCCAATATTGGTTATGAAAAATTAGTATGCAACAAAAACCAGATTTTTGTCCTTACACACTAGTAAGATGTGGGCTCTGACTGTGAGTTTTTTGAAATAGCAATGAAGTTCTACAGTGTAATCTATTCCAGTAAGTTATGTATTCTTAAAATAACCCGAATGACACAATTTCTATTAATTTGTGTTTTTGCTGGTAAGTATTTTTTCCGACAGATGCTTTTATACTGCTGTTTTGGCTATACATAATTTAATAGATTTTGTCTATACATGATGATTGGTTTTGTTAAAATTGTTGTTGCAGTTTACAACACTCGGGCTCAGTGCTTGAAGCTGGATATTGTTGCATTATTGGGTATTTCTGGTACACTGACAGAATCATTTAACCAAAAAACAAAACTTAAAAAAAAACCTACAATCTCACGTGTGTGTGTGTATACATACATACATTATTCACCTAGCCCATGGATGGTCATGAAACTACAACTCTCATCTTTTGCCAAAGGTCTCGGCATTCCAGACTTCAGTCAAAGCATGATGGGACTTTTAGTAGTTTTACCTCCAGCTCATGTAAAGGGAATATGGCAGCAGTTGAAGTCTGGATCCGTACACAATCCACTAACTTACCAACACTGTATTTTAATGGTAAGACTCGGCCACTCAAAAACATGACCTGTCTGAAGTCGTATTGGGTGGAAGTCTGTAAATAGTGGAACGCCTACTGATTGGCTTTTATGGAAGCATAGGCAGAACGCGAAAATTGAGAAAATCCGATCTGCTTGAATGGGAAAACCTGGCACAATAGTTGTTTGAGAAAGCCCAGTCTGTTCCCAGAAAAATGTGGTTTTAATTTTTCTTAAAGAAAGCCCTCTGGGGCCCATTCAATCCCGCGCGAAGACGGGAAAAAACGCGAAGTGCTCTTTTTCACGTCTATTACGGGACTGAAATCTCACGTCTTTTTGTACGCACCTCTATGAGGTGCGAACGAAAAAACGTGAGATTTCCTGCCTTACGCAAATAGCGTAAGGCAGAAAAAGATCGCGCCTAAAAGATTGAATCGGCCCCTCTGTGTCCTAAGTGTCATTTCTATACTTTTAGTTAAGCATTCTGAAGGTTAGATGCTACTGCATGGGTTGGATATAGGCTGTGGTGTGTGAGTAACTTAGTATTGACTTATAGCTGGTGTAAAGTGTGTATCCTTGTTCGTATGTGCGCTTCTTGTTTTTTATTCTTTTGGATGAATGGTGCACATCTGATAGAAAATAACACCTCTCTTTAGTGTGTTAAAGAGAATATTGTGAGAATGTACACTTTTTTTTTTTACAGCTTTGTTTGGCACACTGACATCAGTTTACTTCTGTAAGATTTGAACTAATCTGTTTAGAAGTTGTGTAGATGTAAAAACTATATTTGTCCATAATGTAACCAGATATTTCCACATTAGAGTATTGGGCAGTTGTTATGTTTTTCAGTTTCGTCTATTGCAAAACCTAGATGTGTTCTGACTGGTCTTGGACTCGCTCACTATTAACATTCCAAGCGTCAGCATATACTTGGCTGTATTTACATGTGTCGATGGAAAGGCTTTGTTTTTCTGGCTTTCTTGTGTAGTATTTTTAACTATGGTCATTATTTCCACATCTTTATGTTTTATGGGTTGTGGGTTTTTGTTTTTAGGACTTTTGACAAATGACAGCGTGGTATGAATTACCTATGTAATAACATTGATTTCAGTCAATATAATAGCATTTGCTTATGTTTATTTCTGCTATTATGTAAAAGCGTTACTCTTTAATGCGGAAATCATAGAATTGAAATATGATGGTAAACATAAAGTTCAGATAGGAGTTACCAATTTGAAATAAACCTAAACCACGGATTTCTGGTCATGGCAACTGCAGTGTTGTTCCCTAGTGTGATTATGTAATAGGCTACTTTAAATATATATTTATCACACACGCTCATGAGTATCTGTGCTGTGTTTTAGGCCGGCCATACTGCATACTTTGCTTTGTCACTTAAGCCACTTCAGCTGTCCAAGGTCGTTTTACTGGCAGAAATTGCTCATAGGTCTTATAGTGTCACAGTATCTAACCAAAATACTACCAGTGTCGTGTTTCGCTTATTCTGACTTCCCCCTTCCTCTTCTGTCAAAATCTGTGCAGTATGAAATATGCCAAAATACTGTTTGGTAAAAAGCACAGACGTTTCAGCTAACATTTTGTTGCTATACTGAAGGCGCCCTCCCTTGTATTTGGTTTCAGTTAATAAATACCAGTATGGGCGCTTGCCCAGAAAGCAGAGCAAACTAGTGTGAAGATGACACGGTGGACATTAATGTGTAGGGCAAGGTCGAGGAGACTTTAATCTTGTTTTGGATAAGGAAAGCTGGAAGCTGCTATTCGAATCCAAATGCACATAGGATTTTAAAAGGACCTGGAATTTGCAAGCATCATTGTTTCCTCTCTCCGTTTTTTTGGGCACGGGTCTCTTCTGTCGTGGATTTGCAGCTTCTGGGCTTTCATGTGGGGAGCAATTTAATACCTTATTGTGGTCTGTTGAGCGAATGAAAAGATCCTGACATTGGTTTTGGTTTTTGGATGTCAAAAGCATATAGCACGTATCTTTTGCATTGGAAGGATAAGTCTAGGAAAAGGTTTGTTTATTGCTATCCATGATATAAATTGTTAAATGTGTTCTGCTTTCATACATGTGTTTGCTCTTTTATCCCATGGAAACTACAGCTTCTGTGCTTCTGAATATGCTGGGAATAGGTAAACACTCTTGGCAGGTGGTTGTTTTCAGTAATATGTATAATAAATACTAATATTCAGTTCCTCTTATGTCCATTGTGTTAGCGGAAACATTCAAAGTGCTTACGGATTAATATAAATGTAAAGGTTTATCCTATATATTGGTAGTTTTATGTTCACTTGGACATGGCTTGTAAATGCTAACCTGGCTACATGGGTTATCAACACATCATGAACTGTTGAAATATTAAAGTGTGTGTGTTCTCTCTGCAGGGAGGATGTGTGGACTCAGTGAATCAGAGCTTAGTTTTACTTCTTATGACACTTGGGCAGCAGGACGTTTCCAAAGTTTTACTGGGACCTTTGTCTCCTTATGCGTAAGTTTATTTTAATGAGTATTACTACATAATTCTCCTAACAGTAGCATTTCATAGTACTTGCCAGGTGCCAAAGGGAAATATATGGTGAATATGACTTGGACCTTTTCTATACCATCCTGGTTCCATGTGGAGT
Organism: Platyplectrum ornatum; assembly: GCA_016617825.1. Lineage (NCBI taxonomy): Eukaryota > Metazoa > Chordata > Amphibia > Anura > Limnodynastidae > Platyplectrum > Platyplectrum ornatum. The sequence goes on from JABWIB010000306.1 coordinate 143,949, forward strand.
CTATGAATGTGAACTGTCCTTTTTCGGTTATCATGGTACCGGTGCTGTGTGTGTATAAGGTACAGTACTGTGATAACTGAAGAATGGTGGTGCCATCAAAAGACTGAATGATGGATCTGCTGGGACAACTCTTCAATAGAAATTGAGATGCATATGTGTAAATTGATTCAATTTTGGATATTTACTATTAACAGACAAACATTAGCAAATAAATAAATGGTATGTTTGTAGCCATGAATAAGACTATATCCATTAAGATAAATATTTATTCCAAGTAATAAAAGAGTATTTACCTATTTTAATGGAATTAAAGAGCTGTTGGTGTTTCTGTTTTTAACCTTATTTTCTTCTGTGTGTACTTGGCAGGATTGAGTTTTTGAGACATTTGAGGAGCTTTTTTCAAATCATGTTTAAAATTGAGAGCAAGACATTTGAAGAACGTAAAGGAGCAGATAAAGTTTTATTGACCTGTGTCGGCGTTGGATTTTCTAATCTCAGCAAGACCATCAAATAATTCACGATAACCCAGTGTAGGATATGTGAGGTTACATTCAGATCTTGTATATCCAACATTATTCGCTACCAAAACACCAGCAGCTTTTGTTTGTGAAAGACTATTTACTAAGAACATCAGAAGTTCACTTTTGTTATGTACTCAAATGAAAACATCCATAATACAGTTGTATTTAAAGTTAGATATTTGTCCACCTCAGTCATCAATTATTGTTCCAATTGTTGGGTATCTGTATATTATGATAATAGCCTTGTTTTTAGATAATATTGAAAGACTGACTGTTAAGGCCTTTTGACTGTTTTTTTGTTTTTTTTCGATATGCATTTTATAAAGACCATTGTTTTCGATCATCGGAAAGATTATACAGACAATATACAGAGTTCCTTCATTTAAAGTAAAGGGTGTATGAAAAACACGGGGCTGTGTAACACATCATTTTAGCTTAATGTTAGTCATGAATTACAAATGAAATTTGTAAGTCTACATTACAATCCTGTTACCCGTGTTTCAAGAAAGAAACCTTCATGAAAACGCACATTACTGTCACCTTTGTCCTTAATTTTTTTTTTTTTTTTTTTGTACAAGACTAAAAGACAGATTCCCAAGAGTAAATTGTAAAGGTGGAAAATTGGTTTATCATACTGGTGAACTTTTTTGATACAATTAAAACTATTTTTCTATGGACAAATGTTTGATTAAATACAGATGGGACTAATCTTAGTGTTCTTTTGCTGGTACAAGATACTGATATACTGATAGTGTTGGGTAGATGGTTTCCCCACCTTCTGTTTCTTGATGGCAGAATACCAGAATCATCTGTGTCTGTTGGAATACAAGCTTCAATAATGCCAACAATCTAAAGTTGGTGGTTGGCACACAGTGACTGAGACAGTGGGTGTGTGACTACACCTTGTTTTCTATATGTGGTGGTGAAGAAGGAAATGGAGTCTAAAGGGTTCTTTTATTTATTTATTATATCTTCTAGTTCAAACAATTTACAACGCAAGAACTATGAGAAATTTTCACAAATACTTCTAGTCTAGATCAGGGGTGGACAATTTGCAGCTCTCCAGGTGTTGTCAAACCCAGCATGATTTAACTGCATGGAAATAGATGATACCTTACAAAGCATGCTGGGATGTGTAGTTTGACAACAGCTGCATAGCGCAC
>JABWIB010000307.1:117924-136537 GCA_016617825.1 Platyplectrum ornatum
ATACTGATTGCAACTAATTAAATTTAACTCCCCTGCAATTCAACATGGTTTTGTCTACTCTTGAAAAAATCTTACGATTGGAACAATTTATCTTATAGTGTATGGCCAGCTTTAGTCATGAGAGTGTAAATCTGAATCTGGCCCTAACTCCAGTTAGACATTATGATACCGATTCAATTCAGCTTCGCCGCCTTATTTTCTCCCTTACGCAAAAACGTAAAATCTGCATCTTTTTAGCTTGCGGCTCATTGAGCGCGTATAAAAAGATGCAAGTTTTCAGTCCCGTAATAGACGAGAAAAAGCTCACATTGCTTTAACTGGACTATATAGTATATAAAGTACCATTCTCAATTGCATCTCTTTTAAGGAACTCTCTTGACCTTTAAACTTTGTTTCTTCCTTGGCTTAGCCCTTTTACTGCTATTCTTGTAAGATACTGTATGTTGTAGAAGCACATTTTGAATACGAGTCCACAAAGGTGACAGCTGAAACTGAAAATGACTATTTGCAGTCAGGGCCCCCTGTAGGGTTGTGCATACATAGCAGCTGTTAACATATGCAAATGTTCTTACCACTGGTGAAAACTGCATGCGTAAATGTGTGTGCTGATGAGCTGTACAAATTTGGATATGTGCTCCCCTATGGGTTTAGTACAAGACTTGTGTGCATGCAAGATGTATGATATTGAGTTGTCTATTACTACCTACAGTGTTCTTAGGGTTAAGATCGGGCTGTTACCGGTACAGAAAATCGAGCACACAGAATGCTTGATTGGCAAACAAATTACGAATTAGGTAGAATGCATAAATCACTTCATTTATTAAGTCAGGAAAAGTCGGTGACATTAACCAAATGCAATACACATAACATAGCAGAGGTAACCAAAAGCACTGAATGCAGTATAGAAAAAGATTAGCAATGATCACAAAACAAAAGTAAACAAACTACATAGGATACTGGTGTACACTAATACATATAGACACTACACAGGATAGGATCCACATTTTACAATACACTAATGGGGGTAATGCATAAGAGACATCACACCTTTTAAGGCTAACACGATCATGTCCCTAGCAACTGGCTTATGGCAGTGAGTTATTGTGTCAGTCCGTTACTCCTAACCTCACTTTCTAAATCTCTGTCAACTAAAATACATTATGTAACAATCTTTACATATGTTATATATGACTTTCTCTTCCTTTCTCCTCCGCTGGTCATTGTCTTTATTTATGTGTTTCTCTACATACGATTATCCACGTTATTACACTCCAACCTTCAAAGGAAACGTGGTGCAGCCCCTCACAGTCATGGTGTGACAATGAAAAGGGGGACATTAGAGGGTTAGCATACAGAGTATTTGCACTTCCCACCTTGAAACTTCTGCTTAAATGCGAAATGATTGTATCTGCTTGAAAACAACTTTAAAGCATCATTAAGTTTCATTCTTCATTTGCTTTTCCCTTACTATACACTAAAGTGGCATATGCGTCTAAACAAAGGAATAAGAGCCATAAACTGTGCATTCGTTACCTTGGCTCTTCTCTCTTTTTGCTTAACACCTCGTTGTTAGTGGAATGGATGGAGCTGTCTGTGTATGCCTACAGCTGCACTACACTCAGCCGTGCCACAGAAATCACATTTATTGGAGCCTAGGGTACTATCTGGAGATTGCAAATAATACATATCCATGGGGTCTGCACATTACAGTTCACCAGAATGCTTTTAATGCTTGTTTTTCTTATATATAGGCACCTTGTGGTTAAATGGCAGAATTCACTCAAAAAAGTGGTCTATGCAAAAGAATACAAAATACAGATTGCTAGCATAAAATCCTTTATACCTTTCTCTGGAGCATTTTTCTTATAAACTGCAAAGTTCCCTATTTACTTGTACAAACGTGGCCAGTCCATATCATTCCGTAAGTTAACCTCCATAACATTTTATACTGTAGTTTAGAAAAGATTCTTCTTCACTTTCATTCTAAATCCATCTATACTTAATATTTTCTCAACTGCAATACAGTATGGCAAAAAGTTTAAGTGTGATCCTTTTTTCCTTGCTTCTAATATCATTTTTCCACCTGCTAAATTTCCCTGGTCCAGAAAAAATCCCCTTTCCCAAAGCAGTGTGTTCCGGGGTTTTTCCTGAGTTACTGCTTCTCCACAGCTTTTGAAAAGATCCAGGTTTAAAGACCCTGGAATGTCCAATTAGCACTGTTCCCACTGCAAGTTACCCAGGAAAATCCCTGGAAAAACCCTTCATTTGTCCCAGGTAAAAAACCAAGGTCATTTGACCTGACCCGGGTGTTTCACCTTGTACCCATTTGCACAGACAAAAAACCCAGGTCATTACATGTTCTTTGTTAAACTTACTGCCTAAAGCATTTACAGTAACTGGCTTTTTCTGACTATAGGTTCATTCACTTATTATCTTTCACCTACAATAAATAAGTGTAGCATCCAACTTTCCCCTCTTCAGTCTGTAGTAAATTAACTTTTCTTCATTATTCAACTCATAAGACTCAGTCAATACAATAGTTCTTCATCCTACATTTGGAAGTACTCAATCTTAGCTATAAACCCTAAAGCTGGGCACTCACTAGAACGACTATCATTCTAGTGTGATTGGAGAAACCGTCCCGTTAACAACACCATATGCTAGAACGATAATCATTAAAGTAATGCCCCCCTAAAAATTACTCTCAAAACAACTGCAGCCACCCGGAGCGCCAGAGAGATATATGAATGGGAAAAGAAGTCCTTTTCTGAATTGCCCAGCTGATTGGACGGGATGCCTGTCAATCAGCTCAGGACTTCCTCTTCCCATGCAGTACCGACGGCTGCAGGTGTCTCTGTGGTGAGTATATATAATGGGGGTTTTTTATGTGTATCTTTTGATCAGCAAAGCTGGAGCCAGATCACAATTATCCATTGTCAGTTTCGTTTGAATTGCTCTGGTATTTTCCAGAGCAATTTTACAGTTTTTTTTTATTTTAACCCACACACTAGAATAATTTTTTAGTCCAATTCCGTTTTGTCAAGTATGTTGCCAGCTTTAGTCATTTCCTCCCAGATTTATCCCTAAATCTATATCTACCCATACTATCTTATGTACCCGCCACTCTACCAGCCAGTGCCTACAACTTCACTACCACCCCCAGAAAGAAAGTAGACCAACTGACCAAGACTTCAGAGGAAAAAATACATACAGGTCAAAATGTAACTTACTGTGTATATACTCGAGTATAAGTCGACCTGAATATAAGCCAAGGCGGCTAATGTCATCTAAAAAAACAGGGAAATCTTATTGACTTGAATATAAGCCGACCCCCAGTATCCCCGTCATGTCTCTGTCATAGATGCACAAGGCTGGAATGTGTAGATGATTTTTTGGCACAGCACACTGCATCTCCTAAGATAAGGAATCTATTTCACTGAGGTCCATCCCTCAAAAGGACTTCAGTGGGGGAATGGAGGTGGAGTATAGACGCTTCTGCACTATCAGTGTAGTGAGGAAGTGAGGGACTGTGATAGGGCAGAAGAGGGGAGTCCAGATTCTGCTAGCTGGAACTAGTGTTAGAGGGGCGAGGAATCCTGCTGAGCCTCTGTGATAAATCTTGCCCGAGTATAAGGCGAGGGGAGCTTATTCAGAACATTTTTTGGACTGAAAAACTCGGCTTATACTTGAGTATATATACAGTAAATAATTTATAATCCAAGGTTTAACCACAAATATATTAATATTACAAAAAATGTATAAAAGTTTATTTTACATAATCTGTAATTTTATTAAATGTATTTTTATATATTGTAGTGCATGAATAAAATAAATATTCAAAAGTGGAAACTGTTATTAGTCATAATGGGGAATTTCTGCGAAATAATGGATAATGCCACTTGTATTAAATATATATAAGTATATATTTTTTTATTAAATACTAAAGGGGGTGCCAATTTAGCTTTTAGCTGGTTACACTGAAACATCAAAGACAAAAACCAAGTTTTTGGGGTTACAGTTTGTTTATTGAAACTATTCTACTTTCAACTTTCCTTCAGTAAAATAATTGTCCTGCACATTTCCTTTACACCTCTTCCTCTCCAGTTTATATACATACCCTTGTGTTCTATCACAAGGTTTCCTTTAAAAATGTTGCCATATTGTAGCTGCTTAAACTTCTTGGGCCTAAATATACTAAGCCGGGAAACTGCAGGGACATTGGAGATGGTGCCCATAGCAACCAATCAGATTTGGGCTCACATTGCCCATTATGTACAATGAAACTGAGAGCTTGAATCTGGTTGCTATGGGCAACATTGCCACTTTTCCATCTCCCTGCTTAGTAAATTTAGACCTTTATGTTTTTGAAGCATTTACACCTGCTTCAGGACTTTACCTTAGGATGGGACACTTCGAATACAGTGCAAAAGCTTTACGCATGTGTAAAATCATTTTTACACTAAGGGGTATATTTACTAAGCAGGGAGATTGCAGTGAAATTCGAATTTGGGGAAGTTGCCCATGGCAACCAATCAGATTTGAGTTCACATTCTCCAGAGTGTAAAATGAAACTGAGAGCTCAAATCTGATTGGTTGCCATGGGCAACTTCCCCAAATTCGAATTTCACTGCAATCTCCCTGCTTAGTAAATATACCCCTAAGAAGGGCAAATTTAATGTTTTTATGAAATAGTAAAAATATAGTTCTTTTTTCTGTATTTTCTTAGTACTTCTCTTTTTGCTAGCATGTTTTCTCTAAGCAACCAAGCATCTGACTTTTGCAGTGTACGTCATGCTCATCAATAAGCGTGCTGAGTGTTACAAGACTACACATGTTGTCGAGTCTACCTGAGGCATGGTCTTCACTTTTGTCCTTGATGGTGGGGAAAAACTTCAGAAACTCAGCAGTTCGTGAGCCCTACAGGCAGCCCCAGGTGTAGCAATGACGGCAGAGCTCACACAACTACACAAGCAACAAGGCATGGAATACAGCTATATAAAACATTGCATGACATGGATAATTGGAGATAGTGAGCTGGGTGCTACAGGGAAACAAAGAATACAGTATACACAAATCCACTAAAAGATGTAACAGAGCAGGAATGGTCACTTTAACACATTACACTACACAGAGCCAGCTAGATACTTGATGCAATTTTACGACACAGAATCCAACAATGACCACAAAACAAAGGAGGAAAATGAGCATACAGACTAAAGATGAGCTGGCACATATGGAACAAGCGGGAGAATAGAATACATGCGACAGACAATAGAACCAAAAACAATAACCAGCAACCTGATCAGCAAGAGGCAGTCCTGTATATACAAGCTAATAAAGTGCTGGTGATTAATCAGAAAGTAAGGATTGGCCCTGATCCTGATTGTGGAAAATGTGCAGTTTTCCGCAGCGTAGGCATGGAAGTTGGCTGCAAATTGGAGTGCACATGCACACTCCACTTGGCAAGCCCTAGGTCAATGGCGTAACCTACACAAGGCCCGTTTCCTAGAATGATGGGTGGAGCATCCATCCATAGAAATGGTATGTATTTGTCGTTCACGGTGACAAGGCAAATCACGCCCTCTGTAAGTGCTGCTGGCTATTGGTTTCTCCCCTGATTAAACACCTGATGGTCTCAATGGGGCCCTAGAATTAGCATAGATAATTGATTTTATTTTGGAGTTTATATAATTATGTTTCCTAATTCTGTTATGATGATTCTTATTTTTTTATTTAATATTTATTTAGAGAAAAATGTGTGTGATTTCTTCTTTTGATTTGATGTGTATAATGTTTTTTGTTTCTGATCAAATTAATGACTGTCTTGGTATTCCTTTGTTACAATGTCCATGCCAACTTCTTTAGGCATCCAATTATAAACTGTCTGCATTAATGCAATTAGGTTTTCACCTGTCTGATCCTTTGAAATCCAACCATGCCTTCCTTTTACCCAGATTGCTTTGAGACTGTCCCATTGTACAGGATAAAATGTGTCAGAAGTTGAATATTTTAATTGTGTGGGAGATTTAACTTTATCCCTCTATGATCATATTTTGAGACATTCAATTCATTGCAGATATAAGGTTTGAATTTGAGAGTTAAATTAGATTTGCTGCAGACATCCAGCTTTGGTGTAATACATTTGTCTCATTTATTTTATTTGACACATGAGGACACATGAACTGTGGGTCGGACACACAATCTGTATAACTATTGTTCAGTCTCGGGACACCTAGAAAATTCCCTGCGGTAGTTTTACTCTTTTTTGTGTCTTACATTCATCGTCAAATATTCCATATACTAAAGCTGTAAAACATCAATTAGATAATATTAATTCTTATATTTATGAGCTTATTCAAAGCTCTGACAATCTATAACTGATATTTATTACATGTTGAAACTGGTCTAATGCTGTATAATTTAAGGTTTCAGGATTGCAATCTGTACATAGAAATATATTTTACTGGAATACTACTGCTGGTCAATAAATTGATATACTTAATAAATCATATTGTGCTACTCCTATGCTGTTCTGCCTCATGTGTTTAGGTAGCCATCTGTCCAGAAGGCTTGTACCAGGAGAGGGAGTGAGCTCCTCTCTCTCTTCCCCTTTCGCGTTGAGAGCCAGACCTGTACGCAAGCGTGGCTCACACAAATTCAGTCCAACACCTTAAACCTTCTTTAAGTGTGCCTAGACTAGCAGCAAAACAGAAAGGTGTCCAAAATCACTGTGTACATCCCATGAATAGGTTCCACAAATGTAGCAAAACCACCCACCGAGGTGTGTAGCCTAACTAGGAGCCCAGTCCTCACTGGAGCCCCCGAGGGGTGGGACAGACTTGAGTTGCCGACTCTTGGCAGGTAGCGGCCCCCAGTAGTCACTCTATCTACAAGCACTGACACTCATAGATGGAACGAAGAGCAAGAATACAGCATATCCACCAAGAGTGGTGAAGAAAAGAACTACCATGAGGTGGAAAACACTGGAACATAAAACTGGTGGCACAAGCCAAGAAGGGTGAATGACACTGAACAGAGACACAGAAATGACACACAGAACGGACCATAGGTAGACAAATAATTAGACATGGTAGACATCACAAAAATAAAAGGCAATATGGGAAGAAAGAAATGTGGGATCCACATGAGGATATCCGCCTAGTAGGTGAACCACTCCCCTGAAGTGTAAATTAGTAAACATTGGGAACATAAGTAATACGTGATTGGACAGCAAACCCGGGTCAAGCATGAATCAGAGATTTATAGAGATCAGAAGTTTTGAATTCCAGCCATGGCAACCATAAGCGTTTGTATTTATAGTAAGAGGGAGCATCATCTGAGTGGATATCATGAGTGGATATCTGAGTGGATATCCATACCTCAATAGCAATTTTAGATAACCAGTCTGGGATTGTCGGAGGGTGTATTGATCTCCAGCGTATTGGAATTACCGCCTTAGCCGCGTTGTTCAGGCGAAACAGGAGTGAGCCCTTATAGGATTGATGAGAGGTAGAGGTCCAACTCCAGGCGGGTCTGGAACCTCTTCACCCAGTATAGTCTCAGAAATGGTTATAACCGAAGTCCAGAAACCCTAAATCAAAGGGCATGACCACCAGATGTGAAATATAGTGCCCACTGAACCCTGGCACCTCCAGCATGTATCGGGAACTGCAGGATAAAATTTGTGTAGATGCACTGGAGTGCGGTACCACCTCGAGAGCAGTTTGAATGCTGTTTCATGAATCTCCAAACTAGGGGAACCAACAGATGAGTATTGGAAGATCCTGAGCTGCACAAGCCATATTATCCTCATCCTTGCATTTGTCTTAATAGTGCAGAGGCTCCAGCTACTGCCGTAGAGGCTACAACTACTGCCTGCTTTTATGAATCAGGCACTTACATAGACACTTATTTAATTTTTTATTACAATATTTTGAATATTTTTTTTTTTACTTTTTTTATTTTAAAGAAGCAGGTAGTTGCCCATGGGACATTACCTGCTTCTACGCTGCTATGCACAGCTTACACCATGTCAAGTCCTGCTAATAGCACATATGAAAATGTGAAAAAGGGCGAGGATCACCCATTTTCTCATTTACATCAGTTGCAAGGCACGGAGGCGGGCATGAGCAGATAAGCAAACAGTGGCTAAACTGTCGCAGACTTGAATCAGCTCCTAATTAACCAAAATTTAATTGACCACCACACACATCACTGACCACTCCTTTGGGCATTTAATCATTTTCGGCCCCATGCCCAAGTGGTTCTTAATCCGACCTTGCATACAGACCCTTTCACTTTTATCTGGACAAATTACTTTTGCCTAAGAACAAGTACAAGTCAATACAAGTTGTTTCTATCATTAGATTCTAAAACTTCCTTTTTGCAGTTGTAACATGTAGCTATATCTGTACTAATTAGCCAAGCCAATTATCCAATTATGCTCTCAATTAAATACTTCCACAGATTCCTATTTATAGAATTCTCTTCGCTATAAAGGTCTGATCCAGAGTTACACTTACTTACTTTTTTTAGGTGCAAGAGTAGACCAGAGCAGTTGGAGGGGTGAGCATGAATTAAATCAACTGCACGCAAAGGAAATATTTTGATTTGCATATAGAACTAGCACACTTCATAATTCTATGTTTAATCTGTATATTAGAGTTACACTAGTGAAATTTACCTCTGAATTCTAATTCTGTTTTCATAGATTCTGTCTCCCCCTGCAGTTCAGTGTTTTGTTTTGCCCAGGGCTACCTCTTTTACCCTTACTCATAAAGCCCCTAGATCTCACCTTTGGAAGTTTAATTCTATATATTTATTGGTAAACTCTCCTGGTGTGTGGGACACATGATATTCCAGTTGCTATAACTTACTTTTATTTTAGATGTTTAGGAAGATGTAGGGGGTTCATTCCCATTAAACCAGATTCAGACTTACCGTACAGATATAGAGTGTGGCCAAAGGATTGTTGTAGCACCCCAACTTGTCAATATAGGACATGAACCCGACTTCCACAAAAGTAATGTTTTCTGAAAATGGCAACATTTTGTAAACATGTATATGCACATATCACATTCCAAGCATGAATCTGAATTCCTTATATCTATACTTCTATACTGCTAGTGTTACCAATGGTGAAACAGGGCAGTTTATGCTAAGTGGAGGAGGAAAGTATGTATAGTGTACAGTGAAAGAGCTAAAGCCCCTCCTACTATATTTAGATATGTGAGCCATCCCCAGTCAGGTATATGTGATCCTTCTCTCCAGTACAGGCTGGATTCAGGGGGAGATTCAATCCTATTGCACCCACCCACACAGCTCCATGAGACAAGCATGTAATTATACTATTAATGTTTACAGTTATAGGGAGCAAAATAATAAGTAAATATATACAGTAACATATATAGAACATATATACCATATTCATGACTACAATACAATAAAGACATCTTATGACAATAGAAACAACACTCTAGTAACCTAACCACCATACAATGCAGGCTGCATCACCATACAAAACATTGTCCTGCCCCTATATGCCTCTCAGCATTTATTCCTTCCATGCCTCACCATCTATCCTTACCCTTTATACCTGAAGTATAACACCCTCCTGCCCACAAACAGTACACTGATTACCTGATTAATGGAAAACACACAAATGTTGTTGAAGTATTTATTTAGGTATCCAAGGGCAATCCTGGAAACATGTTTAAGGGGCAGTTCAAGGGGTGGGAAAACAGCACAGAAATAATGAAAATAGAACCAGTGCAAATATACAGGATCAATGGAATTCTGGCAGTTCACACTCTCATACAACAGGTGGTTCATGGTAGTACATTGCAGATCAGACAAAACACAAGTAATAAGCTGCAGGGATGGATCAAGAATTTTCTTAGGTGGGGCAGATTAATGGTTAATATAACCCGTACCCTTTTAGTATTGACTAACCCATATTTTACGCCACCCACTTCCTCCCTATAACTCTTTATATTCCCTATAGCTACACGGTTTCATCAATACCACTCTTTTCCCTGCTCATGCTTTACTCCTGCTTTACCCCTGCTGCCCATGGCCGGCAACAGAAATCTTGGGGCCCCGGTACACCCAGATTTTTTGGGGGGCCCCCCTCATTAGTGATAACATTAGTAACAGGGCTGAAGCTTGGGCCATCAAAGCTGTCCCCCTTGTCCCCCCCCTGTCGCCAGCCCTGCTGCTGCCTCTATACCTATCCCCCACTGTCATGACTTAGACCCATTATTTCCTAAATGCTGTCCCTTGATGATGCAGAGACATCAGTTTCGTCAATTTCTCAGCTGACGTCAGCGTTACCAGCATTACTGATGTTGATTGATTCATGTTGCAAAGGCATAAAGGCATAAATTTACTTAACTGCGTCATTGGAAAAGTGGGGATGTTGCCCATAGCAACCCATCAGATTTAAGCTCCCATTCTCCCAGGACTGTAGGCTAGAGCTGTCAATGAGAGGAGAAAACAAGTGAATAATTGTTTAGTTTTTAGTATTATTTAAAAATGGAGTCACATTTGTTCTAAATACGTGATAAAACACATGGATGTGTATAGCTGTAAGGATTAAGTGTCATCTCTCTGATAAGAACTATTAGACATTTAATTTAATGTAGCATTCATTATACTCTGAATAAAGGATGTCTGATAAAATCACAGGAACAGCACATTAGTATTTATGTATTTATGCCATTTGTAAAAAAAAAAAAAATACTAGATGTAAAGCCCTTTTATGAAATAAACTGCTGTTTCTGGCCTTTCTCTGAAATTTGATGTCATTTCAGTCTATATCCCCAAATTATCATTAGTCTAAAGCCAAGTGTCCTGCTTCTGTGTCCTGGTTCTATTGTCTGAAACGCAGAACCTTGGGCCAATGATAGCAGGTGGCTGGAGGAGAACAATGACTTTATATTAAAGGGAACATTGGAAGGGACTATGCTGGAAGAAGAAAGCTGTATTCACAGTCATTTTTATTCACCAACTATTTTTTTGCCAGAAACAGATGAACAGTAAAACAGCAAATGAGAAAGACCCAAATAAACAACAGCTGAATGAGCCATTAGCAACCTCTCCTACATCTGTTTTTTCCTGCAGTCTTCAACTGCTCACCCCCTAACTTGTACCAGAAAGCCACCACAACTGCTACAACAACAATCTAACACCTAAACCAAGATTTTTGATTAAAAAAAAACATTTTTAGACAATTATGTGTGCTAGGACAAAGGTCTGTTTTTGCTTTATGTGTCCAATTTTCCAGCACACTACAGATGATTAAATGGTAATATGTGGTTGGTAAACATAGTTCAATAATTGTTTATTGCATAAACAGTGGGGCTGATTCAATACCACACGAAGACGGGAAAAAGCTGGTCGTGCCTTTTTCCTATCTCTTACGGTAAAGAATCCTTGCGTCTTTTTATACGCAAGCTGGAAGAATGATGTAATAAAAAAGAAATGCTCCCTCTGACAAAACACAAATGTCTATACATATAAAATAAATAAAATATAATATAAATGGATAAAAATAATTATACTTAAAAAAACTGAAATCTGTCTGTCTGTGTACCATCATATGTAATTCAAATTGTTAATGATATTTTTCTCTAGCTAGTTTAATGGGACAATGTCCAGACTAACGGTTGGGTTGTACTCCCCTGGCCTTTTAACATTTAATTTGTACCTTATGATTTTTAGGCCTGTAGGACTGGATCCAGACTGCAGAAAACAAAGAGATTGGAGATTGAATGCTTAATAGCGCTCTACATAATGGCTTCTGCCTTTCCGTTCTGGCTTGCTTCTAAGCAGAGAAGTTAAGGTAGCGTTTCCTGTGAGATTCCCCTATGTACAACGCACACACACTAAAACAATGCAAGTGTCCGGTTTACTGAATGCTAGAATTTGGGTCCATATTTTTGGTTTGGGTCCATATTTACTAACTGCATATGGAACCGAATACTAACTGAAAATGGAAAAGCGGAGATGTTGCCCATAGCAACCAATCAGTTTCTAGTTATAACTTTCCTATTACATATTAGACACAGTCAGCTACAATCTGATAGAAGTGCAAATGCACTTTATTGGATGGATTGTATGTATTTATGAAGTCCCTTTGCATGTATGAGGGATCACATACTCAATGTAAGATCATATTTGGGGCTTGTAAGTAAGCAGGTGATTTGCTCCACCCTGCCCTCAGAGACATACATACTCAATAAAACTTATGTGGAATTCGTAAATCAACTGATGTCCTTAATTGTGTATCCTGTACATTGCTGCTGGCTGTTGTAAGACTGGCTGAAAAGTGCTGTGTTTGGAAAATGTAAGCAATAATCTGGTTTACATAAGGAACATATCCACATTGCCTTTTTTTTAGACGTAAACTCACTATTATTTGACTTATGTGTAGCTGCTTTCAAACGGAATATCAAAGTTTTTTGATTTACTTTACAGTCTGTGGAAAACAGCCGTATTAATGATTAGGTGGTAAAAAATAGTAAGTCTAACAAATGATGTATAAAGATCAATAGCTGAAGCAGTAAATGGAAAACTTGCAATCATTTTATCATTTGCAGAAAATAATTTCATGCACTTATCTTTTATTGCCAAAAGAAAGTCATATTATTTCAGTTAGTATCTATTACCTATTGTATTTATATGTGAAGGTTAAAAAACTGAAAGCAAATTTAATAAAAAGCCAAATGAACCATGAACCATATATTCTATCTATTCCTAACAGAGCATTTTGATAAGCAAATCTGTTGCTGTGTTGTGTGCACTGTTAAATGTAAGTGCTTAACTGCAGTTAAGGAAAAAATGTAAGAGATGTTTCCTATAGCAACCAATTAGAGCTGTCATTCACTAATATATAATAGGGAACTGAGAGATAGAATCTGCTTGGCCAACATATCCATTTTTCCTTTTCTGCAGTTTAGTTATTCTAACCCTGAGGGTCCATTTAATTTCTGCACCGACTTCATTTTATGTGAGGGTAGCGCTGTTCTAATGCATGAGGTGTCTGATGGAACTTCTGCTCATCTGTGGACTTGAATACCTGGATATTTGGACATGTATGCAGAAAGTGCTGGCGGACTTGTGTCTGATAACCACCTCTTGCTCTGAGGGTTTATCATCTTCTCAGTGAGCAGAGTGCTCTGATCTGAAGCTATTTGTCTCTCTGGATCGCTTCACCGAGTTACATGTTGTTTGTCCAAGCTGAATCTTTGTCTTGTGTACCTGTTTAGCTTAATTCCTGGAAACCAGCTATAGTCCTAGCTGTATTCCTGTGTTATTAAAGTATCTGGTGTATCATCAATGTGTACCATGGTTGTAGAATTGAATCCATATATTGGTTCCTCCTAATAATTGCCTCACAATCTGAAACCATATAACATGGATTTGTATGGGACTTCAAAAAAACATCACCCAATTTATTTATTTCATTTTTGTTCTTCATATGAAGTCTGATTCTTTACACAGTGAGTACTAACGGCTGCTGAATCTCTCAAACGACAAAAATGTGCTGAAAAAACTCAACTTATACTCAAGTATATATATATGGTATTTTTTTTATTAACTGTAACTCTGCATACTAACCTTACAGTCTCCCCATACGTACCACCCTTGTGGTATTAGAGGGAGGAAAATGGAGGTCTATGGGGAGATGGCAGTGATAGAGGTAATAATGGTATCTATTACTCTCGTAGCTGTGCTTGTAATTATTGAAAACATTAATTTTAGGTAATAAAATCCATTTTATATTAAAACTTACTTCATCACCTGAAATTTAAGTTTTCATTGACTTTGTAAATGGAACCTTAAATGCTTACGTCTCTCTTTCTAATCAGTACACTATTTTAAAAGTGCCAATATAATTGTAACCTACTCATAGGTTTTAACCATGCTGATAGTCATTAGAACCCAGTCGCACAATGGTAACACTGCAGAAAATACACGCATACACAGATTTAAGCAGCAGCCAGTGTTATAGATTTTTTTCTGTGAAAATAAGACTTATCTTGCTGATATATCATGTTTTCCAAGAAATAACTAATTAACCACAGCAACAAGGGCAGCATTCATTTCTCCCAACAACAATAGGGTGATTTATTAACATGGTGCAGACTTTAAGTACAGCAGTAGCCTAAAGCAACGGAAAAAAAACATTTACTTTCATTAGTCTACCGTGCTCCAGAACCATAAAAGGACATTGTTGGTGTCTGTATAAGTGTACATTTTCATTTTTCTCAGCATGTGAGTAAACAATCACATACGTTCGGTCACTCAACAATGGATATCATTTTCTGGCTGGGTACAATATGCTCGGTCTATTGTAGCAGATGACACTGCATCTCTATTAAGTCACTTACCAATCTAAAGCATTTCTGTTGTCCTGAGTTATTGTTCTGGGAACACTGATAAATGTATTTTTTTTCAATTTTTGCAGAAGCAGTACACAATATCTTTTATGGAAAGATGAACATGACAATTTTTCATCATGAAATTGTAGGGTCTGGAGTGATATTGTGTATTAGTTTTTGTTCAAAGTTGCCACTCAATGGAGGTCAGCTTATTGCACTTTTTTTATTTACATATGATTCTGTGTGTACCCTCCTTGATTCAGACATGAATCGTTATTTAATTTACAGTTTGTAATTTTCATTAAACATGTGGCTTTACTCTCTTTTCTCTTAGTTACTACAATTGCTATTGGCGTATGAAGTTAAGGTCCTATTGATTGTCTGTAATTCCACATTGGGCCAAATTTTTTTAAGGCCCTAGGCACAAATGAGGAGGGTCATATTAAAAGTGTGATTAATGTTTGTTTGATTGGGTTTCTTATTTGGTTTTTATCTCATACTGACTGTCTATGATAAATACTATATGCCAATAGCGTATAGTAACACTTTCCTATTATTCAGGCCTGAATTTTGAAGCAGTGATACATTTCATCCAGAAGTAACTGGTTTTCCTGTAGATATTTTCCTCCTTTTCATCTGTAACTCACAAGGAAAGGATTTAAGCTGGATACTTAGGCTTTTGGACTTTTGCTGTGAACCATTAGTTGGGGGTTTAAATAGTTTTTTACTTATGGGACTGGACAGTTCCAGTGGTGCAATATTTCTTTAACTGAAGTAAATTTATTATTTATTTATTTATTTTTAATCTTATGATTTAATTTTGTATAGGTACCGTACATGAATTACATAATAGTCTAAAGCAGTGGTGCCCAAACTTTCTCAGTGGAGGCACCCTTAGGGTCTCCATAATTTTTCAAGGCTCCCCTAAGACAATTTTCCATTTTTTCCATTTTAAAATAGTGTAATAATTATTTAGGTAAAGACAGAAATACTTCAGGTTGACATTAAATCTTGTGTTGCTTCTATACAAGATTAACTCTAGCACCGTGGCACAGCGTCGGAAAAAATATTCCTTGGCACCCCAATGAGAGAGTCACAGCACTCCATGGAGCCTAGACACGCAGTTTGGGAACCACTGGTCTAATGGAATAAGTACAAAACATTCCAAGAATATAAAGTTACCAAACAAGTAACCAAGTATAGGCAACAGGTACATTGAAGGGGTAATACACATTGTACTGAGCACAAAAGAACCAAAGAGCCAAGGGAAGGGATGGGCAAGAGAAAGGGGAGAGGATACAGCTGGTATGTCTGCACCTCTGGCAGGGTAGACTACATATAGACATCATACATTATAATTTAGGCATATCCAATTACATCACTTTACATCATTCTGGGAAAGAAACGTGCACAATACTTCACAGATAATGTAGTTAGAATGGGCAAACATTTTCCGAACACTCACATACTCAAATAAAACGATATAAAAGTCTTTGCTGCAACTTCACAAAAGCAGGGGCCTTGGTGGGGGTTGGCAAAATAAGCCATACTCATCAACTAATGCTCTACCCCGACCACGTCATCGAGTGAAGGGGGCTCGGATCAGCGGTGACAACCCCAGGCAATGCCGTGGGATAGGATGTTCTGGTTAGCAGCTCTTAATGGCTGGTGTGCACATAATATCATCACTTCTCCTTCACCCCAGCAACAGAAACAACAATCTTCCCTTGTCTAGTTCTGTGATCCTAGGGTATCACATATACACAAATGATTAGCAGATTATTTAAACTTAAAAAGTTTCAAGAATGTGCATTCTCTTAATACACTATGAATGGACACTCTATGGGCCAGATACACTCTTATGACTTACACTCTCATGGGCTAATACTGATTGCAATTAATTCAATTAACCTCACTTGCAATTCAACATGGTTTTGTCCATGAGAGTTTAAATCTGATTCTGGCCCTATGAACATAAGAATGAGCCTTCTAAAATCCTTCAATTTGAGAAAAGGATTTCTTGTAGTGTGGCCTGTTGGCGATAGTGGTGAGATACAGCAGGATTGGCAGTTGGTTGGCAGTTGAGAAGATGGTGTGATGACATCAGGGAGACGGCCGGAGAGTCAGACATCTTGTGATGCAGTATTTTATTATATTGTTGAGACAGACCCCATGACGCATTGTGAGATGAAGAAGCTAAACAAATGTGGAGGTGATATCACCATTTCTGAGCTTTCAGCCATCTTCAACTGTATTGATTGGGAGCAGAGACCAGTAAAGGTCTCCTCAACTGTGCACATTGGGTAAGATTTTCTCTGAGGTAAACAAAGCTATAAAAGTATTACAGTAAGACAGAGATAATGTCAGGCCAATTTAGGTCATATGAGTAAAACTAATAATATGCGTGAATGTGTGTGTGAAAGTAATAGTAGTTAAATGTTTTAGAAAATGTAACTAGTATAGGAAAACTCAAAAGATTGCATTGGTAAAAAGAAAAAATACATTCAGTGAAAACGACGGCTGTAGTGGAAAAGGCGCAGTTAGAAGGCAATCTGAACGATGCCTTTTGAAAACGGCGACTAAGGATCGGCAGCTTCCAGAGCCGCCGAAAAAGGAGGCTTTTCGGCAGCTTGTCTGCGTCTTTTTTGGAGTCAGAATGGCAAAACGACGGCGTTCCATCCACAGCGCCTTTCACTGGTTGCCACAGTCACATGTTTTTTCTGTGGTTTAGGCGCTCCATGTGACGTAGCATTTATGCGGCGAAAAGAAGTGGTGGAGAGAAGAACTTTATAATGGCGTCTGGAGGCGAAGAAAGTTCTTCACTCTGGAAGGAGAATGAAGTCCAGGAGTTGTTGGCAATTCGAGGAGAGGAGGAAATAAGGAAGCAAATGACAGGTATGTTTGTGGAATAAAAGCTGCCCTTTGTAGTATGCCGCCCAGGTGTGTTAATACCTCACACATGCCCCATAGTTTGCGCAGCCCATAACACCTGTATTTTGCCCATGCACCCTGTACTGCTATATACCCCACACATGTCCCATACATGGCGCAGCCCATAACACCTGTATTTTGCCCATGCACCCTGTACTTCTAGATACCCCACACATGTCCCATACTTGGCGCAGCTCATAACACCTGTATTTTACCCATGCATCCTGTACTTCTAGATACCCCACACATGTCCCATACTTGCCGCAGCCCATAACACCTGTATTTGGCCCATGCACCCTTTATGTGTATATACCTCACACAAGTCCCATAATTGTGGTGTACTCATTTGCTACCCCATTTTTCAGAAATAAGTGAAGAAAAAACAAAACTAGTGAATAGTAGTGAAAAAAACTTTATCAACAATGAACAACAGTTATGCGTTGGTGAACAATAAAACACATTAAGCATTTAGAAATATAACTTATACATATATTACAGTCATGGTATTAAAACCTTTTTTTTTCACGGTTATAGGCACTGTCAAGGACAGTCAAGTCTTTGTGAATATTTCAAACAAACTGTGCAGGAGAGGAGTCTATAAGACCAAGAAGCAGGTTATATATAAACTGAAGACCCTGCGCTCCCAATACAATAAGGTGCATGACCACAACAGGATTTATGATAAATGTAATGAGTTATTTGGAGATTCTACCACCACCAATCCGATAGTTCTTGCGAACACCCAACCTTCTGCAAACATTGAGCATGAGGCGGAAACTATGCTGGAGAGAGTGTGTACGTCTCCCCTTCTACTTGAGGATACTCCTTCTGAACAGATAGACACGGACACTCCCGTCACACTTCAAGAGCCCGAAATTTCCTTTGAAGAGGTGCCGGAAACAATGGTGTCCACTCAAGCGTCAACAAGCACCACAGGTGAGAGCGACACAAAGCCTTTGCGTCGCAACAGTAAGTATCATTTCCAATAACTTCAAACTATTTACATGTCCCAAAAAAATTAAAAAACGCTTACTATAATACAATGTTAACTACAACAACTTTAGTTTTGTTGCAGCAGTAAAGTGTTGTGAATGAGGGAGGATACATCATACACACGTTGCTTTACACTGCTTTTTAATATTGGACCTGCAGTATTGTAATGTTTGTTATTTCAACNTACCTTTACAGTCTATCAAGTCCCACCACGCAGAAAACGACTGAACAAAACTGAACAAGCAACTAGAGCCCTCACTCAAAGTATGTTTGAACACCTTGAAGTCATGGACCGGGTAATGAGC
>JABWIB010000308.1:0-12552 GCA_016617825.1 Platyplectrum ornatum
CAATTCGACCTTTAGTAAATCTACTTGCCAACGGCGGAGATAGGGCAAAATCGAAAAATCGAAGATCAATTCGAGGCTGCAATTCGAACGCGAATTCGGACGCGAATTCATTCGGACCTCCGATTTTTAACAAAATCGGCCCTTAAAAAATACGAAAACGGACAAATCGAGGGAAAATTCGAAGTGTAAAATCGAAAAACACAATTCATGGCTTAGTAAATACCCCCCATAGAGCTCTTTTATGGGGAGCAATTAAAACACAGCAGACGTGGGATCATTATTATGGGGCATCTACCAGGTGTCATGGCTTCACATAGAGATGTCATGAAACCAGCGACACCAGAGGGCAATTAATGACACCTGCCTTTAATATCCATCTGATGGGTTGGAGCATCAGCCAGAAGAACTTTAATACCCTGTAATGTGAATCAGAGCACCACTTTAAGGGCTCAGGGAAGCCCGAAACGCTTGTCAGGTGCTCTAGGTCCAGTGACTACTTTGTATTAATTGCCCAGTTAATTGTCCAGTTATACCCAGTCCAGTCTGTTCACACAGAGAGCTATTACCCGGGCAGTTCAGTCAACTGCCCGGGTTGATTGAACTGTCCGGGTAGTGCGCTCTATGTGAGTGGAGCTAACCTGAGCAGGGTCAGGAGCAGGTGAAATCCTGCAGACATCGTCAAATTGATCATGTTGTGCTTTAGGAGATACAGCTCCTGTTAGTACTCAGTCTTTCCCTTAAATCCAATGTATGTCCCCTGTGTACCCTGAAATAAATAATAATTAAAATATAAAAAACAATAAAAGTATATATGCTATTGTTTTTTTTATTTTTTTAATAATATTTTTAGAATTTTTTATTATTGTTTTAATTTTAATTTTTTTAAAAAAATAATGTATTTGTATTACTTTTATATGACTTTTTTATGGATGTTTTTTATAAGGTTTTTGTATTATTTTTTTCATTATTAAATGTTTTTTATAATTTTTTTTATTTAATTTTTTTATGTGTACTTAATTTGTAAATATTTTTTTTTCCGCATTAGATTTTACTTTCCTATTTGTTTTAGTTTTAATTTATAAATTTTTTTGTTTTTATAGATTTCTGGTATTTCATATTTATTTACGTTATTTATTTTTACAGCCAATCACGGCTGTATGATGTGGTTGAAACTCTAGTTTCACCTAACTACCCTGATTCAGTGTGAACGGTGTTCACCAGGGTAGTTTGTGAATTACCAGGGTAATTCAGCCGTGTGAACAGGGATAGTGACCAGGGTAATTCAGAGCCTCAGCAAACTACCATGGTAGTAAAATATTGAATTAGCGTGAACAGGGTACATTGGAGAACGACAGATTCTCAGTTTTTAAAGCAAAATTATCATGAAATATCACATTGTTTGACAAAATAATGTGTGACAAAGGCAGCATCTCTCCACATGAGAGTAATGTGCAGATTTCTAACCAGAGTGTAATTCAGCAGAGCAACTGCTATGACCATGGTGGACCTGTGCTCCCCAATATAAGTGTTTCTCAAAGGCTGGGGACTCTTGACGGCAGACAAGCTGCCCATAGTGGATTCAATGGGTCTAGGGTCTGCTGAATCATGCAGTGACACTATGTTGCACTGCTGTAACAACTGCTGATACTGGTGACTTATTATACTGTCTGCCTGATGAAAATAAAGACGTTTTATAAGGGCCGGCAACAGAAATCTTGGGGACCCCGTACACCCAGATTTTTCGGGGCCCCCCCTCAATAGTGATAACACTAGTAACAGGACTCCCTAAAGCTTGGGGCCCGTCACAACTGTCCACCTTGTCCCCCCCTGTCGCCGGCCCTGCGTTTTATTTCACGCTACGTATGTCATGTGCCTGCTTAACACAAATCATACAACATGGTGCAGGTAATAAAATTTCCAAAGAAAGCAGTCTAAAAGAAGTTTTAGAAGTTATTAATTGCTTTAATTGACGTGTCACTTAATAATTGGTCATTGTTGGGAACCTGGGACCTGATCCTTAGCTGCGCCTCCGCAGATCGTCTCTGAATAGCCGTTCTGCGTATCTGCGGCAGCCAAAAGCTCAGACTAAGGTCCATGGCCACATTTGCTCAGACAGACAGAGAGGAGTTAGGTCTAATTGAGATTTGTAGCCTACTAAAGGCAAATTTCATTGAATGGAGACAGACTGACATGTAACTAAGGGACAGAACATGGTGATGATGTTTTTACAATGTGGAGAACTGACCTTTAATTTCCTACGCATGACTTTAATTATTTCTTTATTAACAGGTTTTTATATAGCGCCATCAGATTATGTAGCGCTTTTTTATGTACACAATATGTCACTACTATTATTAAGCCAGCCCTATACACTAATAATCAATATACACAATTTATGATGCTATAGCAATATTTTAGAATAACAAGTTACCTGCTATGTACCTATATATGATTTTAGAAAGTGTGTATTTATCATTAAGGGACGTGTCTGTCTACGTAATATCATTTTATTTCAAGTTATTCTGCAGTGAACGAGTTAAATTCTCCACAGAAATAAAAATAGCTTTATGTGGGGAAGCTGGTTTATAAAAATGAATCAGAGGCAGAAGAAAATAAAATGAAATCTAAACTGGTTTTGGAAGTCTCAGCAGACGCCTCTCTCGGTCAGAGAGGAACATGAAACCAGTGATAATGCAATATTAGAGGCCCACCACAGGATGGGGAAAAATGTATCTGAAACGTATGGAAATGACACGAATGGAAATGACACGAAAGAAGAAACAGGGAATGAAGTCGATGAAACTCTAATTGATACTCTAATGGGTTCATAGCAAATAGCTTGGGGTCATACACATTGTGCCTTTTGGGATTTCCCGGCTTTACAGGATATTCTACTGCATTGGAAGCAGCATGTATACAGCGGTCAGGAATAATAAGACACTTATATGCTGTATGTTGAATGGTATATGGGTACATTATGGGCAGAAATGACCCAGGTAAATTTAGAAGGACTGGTGTGTGGCACCAGGAGGTTTTGTTGTTTTAGACATAAAGAAAAAAAATTTCTTCTGTCACAAGAATAGTTTCAGTCGTAATGTGTAATCATGAAAAACTAAAGCAGGCACTTTAAATAGTATGCACACAGCAAATTGCTTTGGCTTTTCCCCAGTGCACCTATCTGGACTGCCAAATGGAAACATCCAAAGGCGTGGCACTGGGCGAACTAAAGCTTCACATCTAATTCCGACCACCGATCACTCAATTATTACTAAATGTGGCATGCTGATGTTTTTCAATACCTATGGACCAGATCCAGACTTTACATACTATTAACTTACGTGCTAGTGAGTGGGCAAAACCATGTTGAATTGCAGGGGAGTTAAATGTCATCAGTTTCAAACAGTATTACAGGTGAGAGATGATGTTTCCTAGACCAAGTCTAATAACAGTGTAACAGTAACGCTGGTCAGTATATGTGTGTAACATGCAACAATAAAGTATTCCCCCTGCATGCACACACTAACATTCATTTTACCTCCCCTGCAATTCAACATGGTTTTACCCACTCGTGAGTAAGTCAATAGTATGTAAAGTCTGGAACAAATGTGCAATATGTACTATACTATATACTATGCAATATGTAATATACTCAGAGAACAAAGTAATCAAAGAGGAGTTAATCTACATTTTCACTAGCTCATTTATTCCTCACACTTCTGAGGTCATGAGTTCATTTCCCAGAGGCCTTATATGTGTAAAGGTTTTATTTGTTGTGTATGGGATTCCTCCAAACATGCTAGACAGACATATGGATGGCTGCATAGAATTTGTGTTATGTAATATGATGGCGCTATATAAAAAGATTTGTTCAGAAATGAAAGTTATTATGTGGCTATACTGTAGCTCCCAAATTCTGAACAGCTTTGCACACTGTCGTTTAGAGTTTAATTTGCACATTAAAGTTGTATCTTTCTGCAGTGCAGTATTCTTTTCCTATGGAAAAACTTCTGCCAGCCCATCGCTGGCATACATATCAACCCTTGTGAGCATTGTGTTAAGTACTCCCTTTACACCAATGGACATCTGTTAACCGAACCCTACATTACTATTCCCATCTCCTGTGAACGTATAATAGCAGAATTTCAGAAGACTGTACACTGTACCAAGTCCCGCACATGAGTGATCACAAGNCGGCCCCTCTGTGAGAAGATGTCAAAAATGTCATTTCATTTCATGTCTTTAATGTGTAGAAAAGATGGAAATGAAGCCTCTCGATCGGCTACCATTGCAAAACATTGCTAAATACTGATAAGTATCTGCACTCATTTTAAGTTTACTATGGGTTCACAAGATTAGCAAACCATTCCATGTTGATCACTCTATTCAACAATGAAAACATAACATGCAGCCATCTTGTCCAACAAAAATATTACTTCTAAAAAAAAAGTCCAGCTATCCCCTGAAACGTCTTCAGTTTACATTGCATTAATATTTGTGAGTCTCCTGGCACCCTGCACTGAATGGTACAACCCCCAGTCTCCACACTCCATACAGGATGAGGACCTGGGGTTTGGAGAAGTTGAACCCAGCTCAGGAGCAATTACAATTAAAATAGACAATCTCTTCATATTTTAGCTGTATCATTACTGTATAAACAGATCTCAATTTTCACCAGTGGAATATATAAATTTATAACCCCCCTCCTCCTACTTCCAATGCTGGAATGGAAATTGAATAGATTTTGAATAGATGTGCAGAATGGAAATTGAATAGACTGTCCAGTGGAACAGTCTGGGTAGCAATTCTGCACATGCGACGAACAGCCTCTTGTCCACACATATGAAGGATTCCCATATATGCCAGAGTGAGGGGTGCATGCTGTACCACCTATCTAAGACCTTTACCCAGACACAACATATATAACTGAAGAATTAACATTTGTCATCATTTAAGTGCAGTTAGTGTAGTAGCAATGGACAGTAATCCAGCATTGGATCTGGCTACAGCATTTTCAGGAATTAAGGTCAGGACTCCGTCTGGGCCACTCAAGGACAATTATTTTCTTGATCTTGCAGTGTGGTTTGGATAAATGTGTTGTTGAAAGAAAACCTCCTCCCCAGATTAACATGGGGTCTGAGTTTGGCAGAGGGTAGCAGCTTTTCTATAAATTATAAAAGAAATTGCCAGTCTCTACGACCAAAATACTTCCCAATAGTTTATGTTAAGGATGGTGTCACCAGACTTCTGTGCTTGGTGACACCATTTGTGCTTCTATGCCACACATACCTAGCTGCATTCAGGTCCCAATATAGTCAATTTTCTCTTATAACTTTTTATTTTGTTGGACAGGAGTGATGGTAAGATGAGTAAAATACTTCTGTGAAATATAAATAATAACCATTGACTTGGCCCTCTAAAAGCTTTGTATAGTGGCTAATCATTGTGAGTTATGCTTCTTCCTTCCTTCCTCCTCTCTCCAATTCAGGCTTCTTTTGTGGACTACTTTGGAAATTAAAGAACTTATCTTCCATTGTAGCTTTTGTGGATCACTTAATGTAATTGTTGGCTACTGTAGTAAGGCTGCAATTACAATTATGAACTTTTCAACTACAATAGTTCCTCTTTTTGATTCTAATGATTCATCTGGCATAGCACACAACACTTTGTGGCTCTGGGGCTGATCCAGAGGTGAACACAAATAGAGCTTACCGTATATTGCAAAACATGGGCAGACTATGTGTGTACCAGTTCAGGATGTAAGTACGGCAAATTGTATAGGGACACAAAGCAGATACGCTTAATGCAGCTATACGACTATATTGAATATGTAGCATATTTCCAAGCGATACAAGTGCATGGTACATCACTGTAATATATATTGGGTATTTTTCATATGTATGAGTGATTAAGACACAATAAAATTCAATAAAATGGGGAGTCGCCCGATTGCTCCAAAATATTTGATGCATGTACTGTCAAATAGTGCTGCATTGCTGCATTGTCTAATTTGATGTATAGGATTCCTAATTTTACACTGGAAATGATGTCCCAATGTCTGTATAAAACTTGTACTGACGCACAATCTTCCTTGAAATAATTCACAGTCATATTTCTGCATAGTGTCACCTTGCGGACAGGCATGTTATTGCAGCAAAAATGTATTTGAAGTTAAACGATACACAGGAAACGAGAGCAGTGTGCATGTCATGGCCTAAATCACTACTACTAATTTTGTAAATCGCTTCAGCATTTTCTAAATGGAGCGTTCACACTGAGTTTAGAAGCAGGCTTTTTCAGTGAAGTCGGCTTTTTCATAAAAAAAGACAGTTAATTTAAGGTAATGTGAACGGGGCATAACTGTCTTTTTTGATGAAAAAGCTGGCAGCTGTTAAAAAGCCGGCTTCTAAACTGAGTGTGAACGCTCCATTTACAAAAAGCCTTCTACTGAAAGCTGGTGTTCAGAGTCTGCTTTTTAGAAGGTGTTTGGCCTCATATCCGGCTTTTTAAGTCAGTGTGAACATTACATAGCTGGCTTTCCTCTCCCATTGTGTTTGTGCATTGCTGATTGGCCCACACAGTCAGCTATTTCCAGCACAACACTGCCTGTTTCTCCCTCCTCCCGTCATGAAAACACTCACAGCCAATCAAAGCACATTTTCTGAGTAATAAAGTGTTCTGGTAACAAAAAGCAGTGTTCAATGTGAACAGTGCAGACCCAGCTTTTTTTTTTTTTTTTTTTACAAAAAAAGCTGGGTTTTTCTACTAATCTGAATGGTCCTTTTTTCAAAGACCCTCCAATTTCCCAATTTCCCTGGCTCTACACCTAGGCTGGTATTCTGAATGTGGTATTAAACTTTTATTAGAAGGGAACATTATTTGTCATACTTTGTAATACTGATTGCAACTAATGAAATTTAACTCCTCTGCAATTCAATATGGTTTTGCCTAAAGATCTGAATCTGCCCCTGCCCGGGGTAAAACTAGAAATACAAAATGATTGATAGCTGAAATTTTTTAAAACTTCATTCAATAAAACTTCAAGGGACTCAACTTAAATATCATTTCCATCATGAAGTATAATCTGAACAGAAACCACCTCTTCAAATTGTATTGTTCATAATGTATAAAATATAAGTGGTTCCATTTTTATGTAATTGTGGTGGCTAGTCTGATGACAAGCACACAGGAATTCAATTATTTTTACACAATATTCGGGGGTAGTGTCCCTTCATACTGTTGTGTAATCTGATGTAGTAGCAGCAGTTTAAGTAGCTTTACTTGGATTAGTCTATAGAAAAAAGGGTCTTCCAAATGCAAAAAGTGGTTGTCAATTTTTTTTTTTATTGGTCTTGGGTGGGTCCTGATAAGTGTGGTGATCTGTTTAAAAAAGGTAAACACCCTAGTTATCATCCACAATGGCTTGGGCCATACTTTTACAAGTGGTCTTGGGCACATATCAGTAATAATTTAGAATTTTAATATAAGGAACGCCAAACCAGAGGAATTCTGAAAAACACTGAGGATCAATTTGCCTGGGGCTCCATTAAGTGTTTATACACCCCCTAAGTGCTATAGATACTACTGGAAACAATGGATATGTTGATAGGCAAAGAGCTTGAAATCTGAGTAATAGAGAGAAGGTGATATAACAAGATGTACTGGTAGGACATGTGTAGTCTATGGCAACATTAGCATGGAAAAACAGAAAGGTATACAATTACCTTGTGTAATCATTTATGTTAGCATGCTGTGCCTAAAAGGCTTCTCCATTGTATTGTGCTGCACAGACAGTGTGAATTTAAGTTTTATATATATGTTATGTGTATTTTATCTCATGGAGATAGTTATGATCCATATAGGTGAAATATACTGTTTTTTTTTAGGTTTTATACTATGTGGTCATTTACCTGCAAAACAAAACTTGTAGTACTAATGTAAAACTAATGGCAGTGTACATCTGTAAACCAATAAAGTTTCCAGCTATTTTTGTGGACTGAAAGAATGACAATCAATGAAGTAGTAAATTACATACCATACCATACCAACAATAGATATTTGGGTTGGATGTAGCAATGTGAGCTTCCTGTAATTGGATCATCAAGTTCTTATACCTTTTATAGTTCCAGATTGAATGTTGACTTCCACTGATGAGTACTAGACAACGATCCCTAGTACTCCAGTAAAGAAGCTCCACTTCTATACCATTTATTCCTCCTCACATTGGCTCGATGAAATAACCCAGGTTTTTGAAGATTATTGCTGTGTCACAGACCATCCCAGCTCTTCATACCCAGTTCACACTGTATCTTAGACCCAGGAAATCCCTGGGTTGAGCCTGTTCACACTGTACTTCCCTGACAATAAGTGGTATGTAAACAAAACAGGAATGTTCAGATAATCCCCCCTCTAAAGTCCCAGGAAGTCATTTTTATTAAAACATCACAAGTATAAGAAAAAGTAGGATTGGAAACAGCTGTGAAGCAATGTGAGGTAATAGAATACGGAGAGAGACAGACACTGACCAAGTGCTACCATGCCATCATATATTTACACTTTAGCCAGACAGCAGCCAAAATACAGACAGATAACTATATAAAACTCATACATTGCTACAGATATCTAGAAATAAACTGATGTCCATATCCAGAAACATGGAAAACCTCTACCACACATTTACATCCTAAAATAGAGCTCAAACCTGCCCTTTTAAATTTCATGGCATTGGTAAAAATGCTTTCAGTGCATATTTTACTTTGGGATCTACATGACTCAGTTTGGAAAACATTTTTAATTGATGTGTAACATAGGAATTCCAATCTACTAATGCCCTGTTAATGATAGTTCTGGTGAATTTATTTCATCTAGTAAGCTTTTTAAAAATTAGCAAACTTTTTTATGACATATTTCGGAGTGAGTGGATCTAATAAATAATCTCTGTAGCAGGGGTTCTCAATTAGGCGTACCACTGGTGGTTCACAGGGTCATTGAGTTTGTGTTGAGACAAGACAAGAAAAGATGGCTGCATTAGAGAAAGACCTTTAGGATACACTAAAGAACAGAAGAGAATTTCAAATACAATTAGAAAGCACTTAAATTAAACTATTACAAATATATCGCTAGAGAAATGGTTTATTTACTAAAAATACCAACTAGTGAAGTAACAGATTTAGGGCCCCATTTACTAAACGCCAATCAATTCGATTTCAGGTGATAAAAATGAACACACTGCTTAATAATAGCGCCATGTAAAGGAGCCGTTATTACTTGTATCCCTGCTATCTATCCTCCCTAGCTGTTATTAGGGGGAGGAAAAGGGGGGTACGTATGGGGAGACCGTAGTGGTATAATATATAAAAAATGGCAAAAAATTGTTCCAATCAACCAGCTTTATTCAAGATTGGCAAAACCATGTTAAATTGCAGGGGAGGTAAAATGAATGTCAGTGTTTGCATGCAGGGAGAATACTTTATTGTTGCATTTTGCACACAGATACTGACCAGAGTTACTGTTACACTGTTATTACACTTGGGCCTAAATGCACTAAGCGGGGAGATTGCAGGGGAATTGAAAAGTGGGAATGTTGCCCATAGCAACCAATCAGATTCAGGCTCACATTCTCCAGTATGTATAATGAAACTGAGAGCTTGAATCTGATTGGCAACATCACCACTTTTCAATTCCCATGCAATCTCCCTGCTTAGTGAATTTAGGCCTAGGGCCGGAAACATCATCTCTCAACTGCAATTCTGATTGCAACTAATTAAATTTACATCCCCTGCAATTCAACATGGTTTTCCCCACTCTTGACTAATGCTGGGGATACACTATGAAATAAATGATTCCAACTGAACAATTTTTCAAAAAATCGTTTAGTGTATGTGAATGATTTTTTCAAACAATTGTCCGATATCGTTCAAAAACAGTCATCAAACGATTTTTTGATTTTTAGGTCTACACATCTTTCAGTGTATGGGCACTTGAAAAAAAAATCGTTTGGAAGTACTAATTTGCAATTATTGTATTGTGTATGGTGGCTTCCAATTCCTTTAAAAAAAACTGTCCATTTTCATCCAATTTTCAGATTGTACGATTTATCTTATAGTGTATCCCCAGCTTAAAGCTGGTCGATTGGAACAATTTATTGCAAAGTGTATGACCAACTTAACAGATCACACCATATGACTATCAATTTGTGGTGCATAAAAGTTATAGAGATTCAAAAACAATTTCTCAATAAAGGTAATCTGACTTACTCTCAGTCCAAGTACCAGGACATCGACTGCCAGTGAGGAGCGACAATGGTTGTGCTGATCACGCAGACAATTGGGGGACCTTGCTGGCAAGCTTAGCATTTGTAAATCATACAGACGGTGTAGCCTTGTTTAAAGCAAGGAGATGCGAGCCTGGCTACCATAATTACCGACCACAGCAGAAATATTAGTAAATGGAGCCTTTAGTGGTACAATTTTCATGACTCCCTGTTCTGTCATTATGTATTTACTCTTTACGCAGAAAAACAGAGTTTGGTAACATCCTGAAGCAAACTGTGCGCACAGAAAGATCTTTAACTTTCCTGCACATACACAATACAGATACAAAAGAACATAAGAGACTACAGAACATAAGACACTTCAAAATACTAATTGATTACATTTCAAAATGTAAAACAAATAGCATGGTTATTTATCTTACCATTACATATTCTGAGAAATGATACACTGGATTTGTGTTTCTGTAATTGTTATTCTAAGTTCAGACTAGGTGGGGTTTCAGTTTCCTTAAATGAAAACATATAATATTGTAAAATTACTTCAGAACAGATAAATTCACATATATAGTATTTATGATGAGGGACACATAAAATACTGTATTATGGGGTGCACTGTGTGTGTGTAATAGAGGTAGTTAGAATGTATTATGAGGTGCATTGTGTGTGAGAGTTGGGGTGCTCTGTGTTTGTGTGATGATGGGAAATACATTATGGGGTGCACTGTGTGCGCCAGAGTTAGGGAGATGGTATTGTAGGTTGTCAGTGAAACAAAGTTAAGGAAAATTAAATATGGGCTGCACTGTGAGGTAAGAAGAATGTATCATGGGATGTTATGTTTATGAGAGATTGGGTTAGGGAAATGCATTTTGGATTTGACTGTGCATGGGTTTGTGTGTGAGAGAGAGATATAATGGTTTAAAAAATTAATTATGAGGTGCACTGTGTGAATGAGCGAGGTAGAGAAAACTTAAGGGGTCAAAGGCACAGCCATGTCCCAAGTGCTTTATTAACACCCCAATTGATAGCACAGAATCCTCTATGTTACCTCACTAAGATGTTACTTCACCATCATTTACATTGCCTATCCTATTCATAATAAAAATATTGTATTAGTGAATAAGAATGGGAGGTCTTCTGGGATTGAATTCTTCACTTACAACCAAATCCAGACTTTACGTACTATTGACTTACAACATGCAAAACCATGTTGAATTGCAGGGTAGTTGAATTTCATTAGTTGCAAATAGTATTAGAGTTGAGAGATGATGTTTCCTAGCCCAAGGCTAATACTGTAATAACAATGCTGGTCAGTATCTTTGTGCAAAATGCAAGAATAAAGTAATCTCTCTGCATGCAAACACTGACATTCATTTTACCCCTTCAATTCAACATGGTTTTGCCCACTTGTGAGTAAGTCAACAGTACGCAAAGTCTGGATCTGGCCCTTTGAGAGAGGATACATTCTGGAGCTTTTTTTCTGAGTGATTCCTTCATGCCACCTTAAATGCAGCAGGGTTACTATGCAAAATCTAAATAGGAAAAGATGCAGCATCTAACAATCACCTGTACAATAAAAACATTTCATATACATAGACCTGTCACATGGCTTGTTCTCCAAGGACAGCACAATTTTATATTTTCAGAGACACCACAACTTCTCATCTCTAATTAGCTCCCTTTACAGCTGCAACTTCTTATCTACCCAATGTCCTAAGCTAAAGTAATGTCAGAAAAACCTCATTACCACCTACTTACCCCCAACTATTTGGTGCAGGCTTTACTTTTTGTGAGAACACACCCCATTCCGAACCTCCAAGTCTATTATTATATTGTTGGTTTCCAAAGGTCTATTTTATGCTGAAGAGATCACTTTTAAGCTGCCCATCCGCAATAGTGATTCTCACTATTTTGGATAGACTATTGTGAAGACGTTGTCACCGGTGCTCCAGATGATGACCTGGGGGGGAATTCACTAACTGACGATTTCTGCTGAGATATCATATCGTCAGCATTCGTCAGTGATCTGAAATCGTCAGTGACTGGTGATGTATAGTATTCAGTAAGTGACGATTTCTATTGACGATATGAATTCTCTGACGAATGCTGACGATATCCACTGACGAAAATACAGCTATTCGTCAGGCGATATTGCACTAAACTGACGTTTACACTGACGATTTTCATTAAAATCGTCATGTCAAATTCACACACCAATGACATGTTTCTGTTCCTTTGTCCATATCCAGACACCTACAATGAGTCATCCTCTGCATACACAGGAG
>JABWIB010000308.1:13178-23230 GCA_016617825.1 Platyplectrum ornatum
TCAGCAAAATCGTCAGCCACTGATGATTTCTGTAAATCGTCAGTTAGTGAATTCCCCCCCTGGTGTGTATATCCCAGACACTCTCTCTCTCCTGCTCCAGGACTATTCTCACCCTAAAGTAAGGCAGGTGGGACAGAGACCTCCCAATGGATAATGAACAGCAAAATCAATTCGTTTTTATAAGTTTATTGTCTTCCGAGCTATGGCTCTCTGAAAGTGTGGAGATTCAACGTCTTCAGTTACATCTCCCGACACCTCGGCTTACAGGGATCTAGATAAGGCGTCTGCATTTTTATTACTTTTTCCACGCCTATACGCCATGATATAGTTACAATAAAAGTAACATAGATGAGACACGGTGATGGGGGTAAAAAATACAATAGTATAAGGGAAAAATCAGTCACAACAAAATATCTGTAGGTGCTAAACAGCTACCCGGACTGTAATGCTCTTAATTTAGAAGTTCAATAATGCAGAGAGAATTTAAGAGATTATCTACAGATATAGCATGTTATGGTCCATCGTATAAACCCCAGAAGTATGTCTTTTGATTTATACTGTTAGCATCATCTTAATGTTATCATGACATGATTGCACATTCAAATATGGCAACAGGTCTTAATGTATAAATAAAGTGGGGTGAATAATAACAACAATCAAACGCATTTCGCTATGGCAATAGCTTTTTCAAGGCAACCCCACGTGTTGTAAAAGGGTTGTTTATATAGGCTTGGTCCAGCCCCTGTCATGACGATCCTCCAATCAGAGATGCAAATCCCTGCTTACATGTGTGTAATACGCGGTCTGGATAGAGCGCGTCTACTCAATCGCCGCTGCTCTCCTAGGTGACGTCAGACCCATTCGCTAACTGACGATCATTGTCTATAACAGAAAGACCACCAAGACATAACAGATACTGGCATCTGCCAATCATGGTTGCAGGATTCCTATGTATCATCCAATGAGGCATTCCCTAACTTAACCTAACCAATTGTGATACCCCAGAGATGCACCTACAGAGGTTTCATATAAAGAAACTATATATAAGAGTTTTGTAAAACTTTATTTAAAGAAAAGTAATTCTATGCTTTATTAATACTGAATTAATACTCTGTATCAGTAGTGGAGTTGGTCTTAGTGTTTGCTAGGTGTTTTGGCCCCACCGGCCTGCTGTATTCAATTGGAGTGACAGTTGGCAGTTGTTGACCAGGACTAGAGGAGGCAGGATCGCATACCCTGGATTATAAGGAGGCATCAATGTTACCTGGATTTTGGGAGCATAAAACCACATTATTTGGATTATAAATTGGCTTTGGTGCAGGGCAGAGCGCAAACACTTCCTGCTGGACTATACTACAGAAAATTGACTGACATGCCTTCACTGCGATACATTGTAGGAGGGTAACTATGTACATACAAATGTTGCACATGAGATGAGGAAAGTACTTAATATTGTGAAAAAGTCATTATTTGGGCATTACTGTCTGCCACAAAAAGTCTCATTGAACTGATACTCACTTGCTGCACTTACCTACTTTATTTCTGAACTTATACTTACCTGCTATATTTACCTTTTAAACTGCTGTTGGATACAAAAGTCCTAAGGATACTGACCCTTGTCTGCTGTACCCACATAACAATAAAAGGTAATAAAAAGAATCACTACCTGCGCATGAAAGAAAAATAAAAATAGGAAACAATACCTAAAGAAGAAAAACCAAAAGGATATACCACAAGGAGATCAAGTAGAGAAGGAGAATTATAAAAATGAAATAGCAACTAGTATTTTTAATTTAAGTAAACATGAATTAAATGAGGAAGAAACACTTGTCCTTAGTAAGGGCTTAAAATTCGCACCTAGTAACAAATGCAATAATTTCAATACTTATACTGATTTACAACGCTTTATTAGGAAAATCAGTCTTAAAAAGTATTTCAAAACCCAGGAAGATAATAAAAGTGTAATTGAGGAAGGAAGGGATATTACCCCAATGGGGAATTTTAAACCAAAATCTACCTTTTTCCCAAAATACAAAAGAGGTTGTTTAGTAGAGACCTTTGAGAATTTAGTAAAGGAGGATCTGAGAAAGATTAATATGAAAAATGGGAGGAGAAGAAGCAAAATTAAATATAATATGACCAAAAAAGAGGCTGAGGCTTTGAAACAATTAAAATCAAATAAGGAAATTATTATAAAGCCCGCCGACAAAGGGGGGGGAATTGTAATTTTAAATCTAGAAGACTATGATGCAGAAGTTATGCGACAGTTGAACGACCCGATAACATATAAAAAACTTAAAGGGGACCCAACTAAAAAATTACAAAAGTCTTTGGAAGTAATGTTAGAGAAATATGAGAAAAATGGGACTATAACCTCTGAACAGAGACAGTACATCTACAATAAGGAACCTAATGTTCCTACGTTGTACAAACTACCGAAGATACACAAAGATCCGATAAAACCACCGGGTAGACCTATTGTTTCAGGGGTACAGTCTATCACATCCAATTTGTCCCATTTCATAGATTTTTTCATACAACCTCTAATGATGCACATTGAGGCATATTTGAAGGATACCTCTGATGTTTTAAGAAAATTCAGGAATATTGAATGGGAAGAAGACTGTTGGTTAATTACCGCAGATGTATCGTCTCTTTATACGATAATCAATCATCAGAAAGGGGTAGAGGCAATCAATTACTTTTTAAATTTTACAGAATATTCGGATAATTTTAAGGAATTTTTAATTGAAGGCATTTTATATATTTTAAAAACAATTACTTTTGGTATAAAGGTCAATTTTATATACAATTAGAGGGAACAGCCATGGGCACCAGGTTTGCCCCTAGCTATGCCAATATTTTTATGGCCAACTGGGAAAGAAAAGTTATCCCAGAGGCAGGGGCAAACCTGGTGCGATGGTATAGGTATATAGATGACATTATTTTTATCTGGAAAGGGACAGAGGAGTCCCTAAACTACTTTTGTCAAAAATTAAACGAGAATGAGGACAAAATTAAATTAACATTTAATAAGAGCAAGACTAAGGTGGAATTTTTAGACTTAAATATTTATACCAGAAATAATAAAATTTTTACAGAGAATTTTAACAAGAGTACAGCTATAAATTCATATATCCCTACGGAGAGTAATCGCCATCCCTCTTGGCTCAAAAATGTCCCCAAAGGACAGTTCCTTCGTATTATTCGGAATTTTTCCGAAAATACAAACAGAATGAAACATTTAGAAAGGATCAGAAATCAATTTGTGGAAAAGGGATATAGGGAGGATGAATTGGATGATCTCTTATACCAACTGAGAGATCAATCAAGAACAAATATTAGAAAAAAAGAAATCAAAATTAGATAATTTTAAATGTAAGATACCTTTTATCACCGATTTTAACAGTCAATATAAAATAGTGGAGAACATTTTTAAGAAACACTGGGGCATTTTAAAACGGGATCATGATTTAAAAGACATTTTTGATGATAAACCCACATTCATTTACAGACGAGCACCTAATTTAAAAGACACATTGGTCAGAAGCGCAATTGAAATCCCGAGAACATTGGGAGAAATAACAAATAAAGGATTTTATAGATGCGGCAGTTGTCGGATATGCAAATTAGTTAAAAGCAATGTAAGAAAATATGAAAAAATCAACACAGGAAATGCAGAAAGAGAATTTATAATTAAAGATTTTATTACGTGTGATTCGATAAATGCAGTATATATGATTAAATGTACTTGCGAAAAAATATACATAGGCAGAACATCTAGAAAATTAAAAATCAGATGGGCTGAACATTTATAATATTAAAAAAGGCCTAATGACTCACTCTGTATGTCAACATTTTAAGGAAATCCACGCATGTAATCCATATGAGATAAAGGAATTTTGTGGGCTTAAGTTGGAGAAAGGTAACTGGCGACAAAACAATAAGGAAAGAAAATTAGCCAGAAGCGAGATGAGGATGATTTACAACTTAAATACAATGGTACCACATGGTCTCAACTCAGATTTTGAGTTAAAGTGGTTCTTGTAGGGTTTTTTTTTTTTTTTTTTACCATATCACTAATTTTTACTTTCACATACGGTTTTTACAATTGCACTTAAGGGAGGATAGAACACATCACCAATTTCGAGACATTCACATTTACCTATTAGAACATATTAAAGATCACTGAAAGGTTGTATGTACATAATATACCATATCACTTTTACATCACGGTTTTCACATTTCACTTAGGTGTGGATAGAACACATCACCATTTTAAGATATTTACATTTATATATATTAGTACATAATTTAGATTACACGGTTTTCACATGTAAGTTTATGCACATTTATTATTATCACTATTTTTTTCACACAAGAGCACTTAATCTAGTCACCAAACAATCATTATGGAGACATAAAGATTTATTTATTAGGCAAATGACAGTAGTAGGCACGCATTTATTTAGACACTATATAGGCACACTACTCACTAAATACTATATTCACTCATTGTTTTTTTTTTTCTAAGTTTTGACCAGTTCACCCTAGTTAATAAGTGTGAATAAGATTTAGATGCTGCTTAAACATGATAAAGCTGCTAATATTAAATTGATGCTGCTATAATAATACCTTGTTAAATAAAAAGATTACACTGCTAAAGCAGAGCAATGGATAAATAATTAAAATTAAGTTAACTAATATTAAATGCTGCTAGAAACGAAATCTGCCGCTAATAAACCAAGTGCAAGTTCTGTAAAATGAATAGTTACAAGTTGCGGTTACCAGTCATAGGTAGGGAGTCCCGTTCATAAAAAGGGATAAAGTATAGATTCCATTAAGTATTATTTTATGATTGATGTAATTTATCTTAACCGTTGCAATTCTGTATTCTTGAAGAAAATCTCTTTATTGCATTGTGATATGAATTAGGTGTTTGAATATGTTTTAAGATATAGGTTTAGCTACATATAAGTACAGAAATAACCCGGACAATCTTTGAGAAAGGGCTGATGTCGAGGCCTGAAACGCGTTAGACGGATGTGTGGGAGAGCCGGACGGTCATTGCGACGCTACCTGGAGCCGCCATTAGCGTGCCAGTTTCGGATCATCTATTACAGAAGAGGGGAGAACCTGGGATCACCTCTAGATGGACACCTGAGGGGCACACTGTATGGCGTTACAACTCCTTACTCCCTGTACGAGCATTGGATCGCTGTGCTGATAAGTTGTTTTAAAGCTGTCACATTGTTTTATTTTGGTACGAGCATAATATTAACATTGTATACAAGCATTGGTTTTAATGGAAGTGTTTA
Organism: Platyplectrum ornatum; assembly: GCA_016617825.1. Taxonomy (NCBI): domain Eukaryota; kingdom Metazoa; phylum Chordata; class Amphibia; order Anura; family Limnodynastidae; genus Platyplectrum; species Platyplectrum ornatum. The sequence continues at coordinate 18,497 of JABWIB010000308.1, forward strand.
ATTAAAATTGTATTTAAGTATTGATTTCCACTATTGTGAAATATCTTGTAAAAAAGGATAATGCACTATTAGTGCTTTTCTCTCTTTTTTTCTCTCCCTCCCCCCTATGTTTTTGATTACCACATGTATGTGCATGAGAACTGGAGGAAGAGGTCAAGTTGGATTATACATCCGTTAAGGAGAACAGAGGAAACACTCCTTCGTTGCTGTTTGGTAACATTCAATAGCAATAAGTCAGCACTGTTTGTTTTTCCCACTTATTTTGTAGATATTGCTGTACCCACATATCAAATTGTCCGTTTTTTCTGGATACAAAAGCTTCCTGGCTTATCATCAATAAAGTTTCCTTGAACCAAGCTCATTTCCTTGGATATACAAAAATTTCTTCGATGGATTTTATTACAGGGAATACAATTCAGCTATTGGTTTGCTACCAATACTCCTTGCAGGATTGATTGCAATTTTAGTGGTTCTTGCAAATGCTGATTTATTGGTATTGCAAATGTTTATGTATTGATAATTGTAATTTTCCATTCACTGCTATTGCAAATGTTATTGGAAAATTTAGAGTACGGCCAATGATTTAAACTTAAGTGAAAATACAGTTATCTATAAAAATGTTTGGGAATTCCTGTTGAATACAGGTCATTTTGTAAATTAATTGATCGATTGTGGAATAAACCTGTTGAATCTGCGTGATCTCTTTTCATTCACTGCACCAATTCTTTACGAACCCCCTGTGAGGGTGGGGTATTACACAATCAAAATATTAGATTGGATTTAAAATAGCAATAAGTATGCTATTATTGACTTTGTTTTGTTTCTAAAATTTCTAACAACACTTCTTTGAAATCAGAAAATTCAGACATTGGATTGATTCTTTCACATCCTCTGGGTTCTGACAGCATCCTCTCTTACACCTTCTATAGTTNTTCAATTTCTTGTTCCACTCTAGTCTGGACAGCTCTCATAGCTTCCTGAAGGGCCAAAGCAAATTTCCTCAGGGATTCTCGGGGCCTTTGTTTCCGGGAATACAAGTCGCTTCGTAATTCAGGGGCTGTTCGGGCATCAAACATACTTTCTAATTTCAGAAAGAGTTTATACACAGATCTTTTTTCCCAAAAAAGATTGAAATAAAAGCAGAGTGTTTGTGTTCAGACCCACTATCACTAGCAACAGAACATGCTATAGGGGTCGCTGGTAGCATTCTTTTTCCACTGGTTTAGAGACGTTTAGAGACGTGATGTTTTGTTGCCCTGGTGTCGTCATCCTGCCGACTACGCCAATTTTGTGAAGACGCCGTCACCAGTGGTCCAGGTGATGTAATGACCTGGTGTGTATATTCCAGACGCTCTCTCTCTTCTGCACCAGGACTGTTCTCACCCTAAAGTAAGGCAGGTGGGACAGAGACCCCCACTGGATAAAGAACAGCAAAATCAATTAGTGTTTATAATTTTATTACAAAAATTGTGTAATGGACACTGTACTTATGATCTTATACTATTATGATCAAATGATTTCTTATCTCCTGATTTCACAATTCTTTACTATCAGCTCTATATTTACAGCAATAACAATACATTCTATGCACAGCACAAGTTCACCAGACTCCTGGGTAAGGGGTAGGCCCCTGAAGTTCTTCAAAAAACTTAAGTTTGGGCCACTGCCATATAAATGCATTTGTACAAAGACCAGATTTGTATTTGGTAATTCCACTGAGAAAGTATAAACAAAAGTTTATATCCCCTTGGAGCGCTCAGACTACACACTTAAGCTCAAACCTAACACTAAAAAGGGGGTCACCGGCCCTTTAAAAATAGAGTAAAATGGAGTATATATTTAGTGTTCTGGGAGCTGTGTGATAGCTTTGTGTGACACAAAAAATGATGATACTCAGTAATTAAATAAACACCGGTACACAAATTTAAATAAAATATCTAAAATGACTAAGCATGCACTGTTATAGGATTAGATGTATACTCTAATGTTCCAGATGGAAACAATCCTTATTGGAAACAATACCTTGATAAGTGTAACATAAATTCCTTGATTAGTGTAACATAAATATAGATTTATTTAAATAAAGTTTAGGACATATAAAATCAATCAAGTCAATAAAATACAAATTGATACATAGCCAGGCTGACAGACACTAGTGCAGGCTGCAGATCACGGCTGTGGAGCTACACCCGGGAAGCTGCTGGTGACACAACGAGGGACACTGCAGGAGAACCAGTGCTGAAGGTCTGGAGAGGCTGCTGGCTGGACACCGCTGACACATTTTGGGGACTCCTACCCCCTTTCTCAGAGCGATGAAGAAGGGAAGAAGAATTGCAGGAGTGAGATCTAGAACCACCCTGTAAAGTAAAAATAGGCTATATACAGCAATATGGCCCATACTTATCTTAAAAGGTGGTTCTAGCCAACTACTAATGTTAATATTACAATCATGGTCATTATGGATGGAATTTTATACTATAAATATTATCCTCCAGAATTTACAAAGTTCCCCAGTATACAGGGCAGCCATTTTGTTTACTGAACTAATATTGAATGTTGTTTTTTTTAGAAATGTTCTACCTGGTAACTTAATTATCGAGAGACATTTAATGTTCCAGAGAAGCTAAAACAGACAAGCTGAAATTGAGAGGCTAGAAAAACACACTTAAACAAGCAGCGGCTATTTAAAGCTAAGAAACAAAATCCAAAATGAGTATTTAATGATTATTTCTATTTTAAATGTAGTTTAAATGATTCTCTTGGACAAGGATAATGTTACCCAGTTTACTTCAGGTAAAACAACATGCACAGTTTGCATAATAGATCTAATATAAAATTCTGCTTTATAAAAGGGTAACTCTCAGCTTTACTGCAATGTGGATGTGCTGCCAGCTCTGCCATGTGAATGCAAATTACACTGGACTAGACACAAAATGATCACTGTACCAGGATACCATCTCCATATCCTCCTATATGTAACTCTCTGGATATCACTAATGTAATGGCAGGACCAGGGCAGGATTTGGGCGGTCTGGGGGGATGCAGCACTTAGCACGTTAATTCCTGTTGTAATCCTGAGTAAGGGCAATTATCTACAGGACTTCTGTCCACTAAGGATCTTTTTAAGAAAATAAATGTTGTTCTATATCAAATGTGTATCTTTGGAATTTTATACTGACAAAGCCATAAACTAGTCACTGCATTATACTGTGGGGACCTCTGGTGGTAACTTTTGTTAATGCTTCACCTCAAAGAAATCAATGGCCACTGTTATCTTGTAAATGTACCATATTTAGTATGGGTGGCATATTCTATATTGGTTGAAGAATGATTTTTCAAATTCTTTTAAAATACTTGACTTTTTACTTATGCAGATACTGAACTGACATTAGAGATGTAGAGGGTTTCTGTCACAGCTGTGCCACTGCCTATCATACTATATAACATGGGTGTTATGCCACCACTATGCTCTGTGACACCACAGGCTCCTCACTTTGGGCCAGATTCAGCTTTTCACTCTCATAACTATTACACTCTCAAAACCATGTTGAATTGGGCAAAACCATGTTGAATTGCAGGGGAGGTAAATTTAATTAGTTGCAATCAGCATAACATGTGACAGCTGATGTTTCCTAGTCCTAGTCTAACAACAGTGTAACAGTAACACTGGTCAGTATCTGTGTGCAACATGCAAAAATAAAGTATTTTCCCTGCATGCAAACACTGACATTCATTTTACCTCCCCTGCAATTCAACATGGTTTTGCCCATGAGAGTGTAACTCATGAGAGTGAAAAGTTGAATCCAGCCCTTTGTCTCCCAACTGCCTCAGCGAGGGGGAAATAGAGTGAAGTGTCTGAGTATACTCCGGGCTTGCATAGAGGCAGCGGGAGGACAGAGTCAAGTGACTGGGGAGAGATAACGTATCTCTTGCAGTGGCTGCCACTATGCTATGTCTCCATAAACTTAGCTTAAACCCTAACCCTAAATTAGGGTTAGCAATGTCCCCCTGCTACCTCTATGCCAGCAGGGTGACAAGGTGACATGTTGGGGGACAGAGCATAACTATGGGGACGTTTCTATAGTTTTCACACCGATTAGGCAGTTTGTGTAAGGGGGAAATATTGTGTCTTTATTTCATAGAGACGTGTATAGAGTCAGATTTTCCCTTAATTACCTTAACACATGGGAAACAGCACACGACCAGCTTATCCGGCCTTCACAGGAGATCTGCCCCATGTGTCTTACCTTTCAGAGGTTTCTTCTGACATGTCATCTCCAGTGTGACGCCATGATGGGTTGCTGTGGAGAGGCACTGTCTGGGTGCTGGGAGCGCACGCTGAGAGACAAGTGCTCTGTAATCATGAAACTTTATCATACTGCCCCCTTCAGCACACTGTTACCCCATCATCATCATACTGTGCTCCAGGTTTGCCTGCCTCATCAAATTGCCCTCCACCCCCCTTTCTTTACTTACCTTTCTATGATTCTGTATTCCATTTGTTCTTCTGTCATAGGGCGATGATGTCATGCTCAACAGTCAGAACATTAGAGCAGCACTTACCCCCCAGTTACCCCCCAATTGTCTGGATTCCACCTTCCAGCTTGCCCCGATAAGTGGATGAGATTGGAGGCAATGGGGCCGATTCAATCCCGCGCGAAGACGGGAAAAAACGCGAAGTGCGCTTTTTCCCGTCTATTACGGGACTGAAACCTCGCGGATTTTTGTTCGCAC
>JABWIB010000308.1:37095-53548 GCA_016617825.1 Platyplectrum ornatum
TTATTTATATATGTATTAGGAGAGGTGTCCAGTGAAGCCCTTATTACTGCTAAGGACGTGGAGGAGTATGGCATCCAGTGCGTATGTGGTGTTCTATGGGCTCCCCCGCTTCCAGCACAGCAGGACCGCAGCCTCACATGTGCTCATACCCGGTATGGCTCCAGCGTCCGCAGCAGGTAACACGCCAGCGCTTCATCGCAATGGAAGGTCCCGTCGTGGGTCCCGATTTTTAGCGCCATAAGTCGTTCCTCCCTCCGGGGCCGCTTTGGATCTTCAGGCATCAAGAGCGGTGAGACGCCGCTGGCGTAGGCGGTGAAGCGGTGGTGAAGGAACCGGGACAGCGAGCGGAACTGCGAGACCCGCAACACCATGTGGAACCTAATAGACGNGAGAGCGGGAGCAATAAGAGTGCGGAACCCACACTTCCGGAAGCGGCTGACGCCATAATTAGTTTGCCGCTCGGTAGCATGGTTACTGGAGACATGACGTTATGTAGAGCCGTGTACCGGCTCCGAGCCCCGGGAAGGCCATTCTGTAACAGACATGAATGACATTGTTTCTTCTGTGGTGACATTGGTGACTGCTTTGTTGTGTAGGGGCTGATCCAGAGTTTGGGAGTAAGGGGAATACAGGTGCAAGTGTAGACCTGGGCTAAACCAAACACTGACCTGCAGGGGGAGACAAGTGTAAACTGTGAACATGAACATAGCTTTGCTCAACTCTACACTTGCACCTAAAAAAGGAGTAAGTGTAACTCTGGATCAGCCCCATAGGCATTAAACATGTGTGGAGTTACCCGAACCAAGCCATCAGTATCACCATTGTCCAATGCTCTAACATATACCCGGACACCCTGGTCAGTTTTCTATTCATTTTAACTCCATAATAATCGCCACTGGTCCCGTGTCTATTATTTGTGTAATGGCATCGCAAGTTGCAGCAACTCCAGGATTGGAGAACCCTCCACTATACCCTTTTTAGTTGCTGAAAAGACATTCATGTGAACGCCTTTGGGTGCATGCCTCCTCCAGTAAGTGGCATCTAATCACGATTTCTCCAAGAGCTTTCCAGTAAGTACTGGGGGTATATTTACTAAGTGGTGAGATTGGAAAGTGGGGAAGTTGCCCATGGCAACCAATCAGATTCAAGCTCTGTTTAATTTTACACTCTGGAGTGTGTGAATTCAAATCTGATTGGTTGCTATGGGCAACATCCCAACTTTCCAATCTCACTGCTTAGTAAATATACCCCGTGTACTGGATTCAGGGCTCCGAGTCTCCAATGTTTGCTGATCTGCACATGTGACTGATGTAAATGAGAAAAGGTGTGTTCCTCGCCCCTTTTCTCATTTACATATGCGCAGTTAGCAGGGCTTAGTCCTGCTAATTGCTAGCGCAGCTTACACCATCTCCTGACATGGTGTTAGCTGTGCGTATCAGCAGGTAATGTCCTATGGACAATTACCTGCTTCATTAAGTTTAAAAAATGTTTAATAAAAATATTGTTTAAAAAAAAATAGAATTAGTGCGTGCGTTTATTTTAATTACAATTGATCTCTATACACGTCAGTATGTACTCTGTCAAAGACCAACAATAATTTGGGTTCTGTGGAATTAGTGGATTCCCGTTGTTGAATAACAGAAACAATCTTGTACACATTAATCACCAAATCCAGCATCAAATAAGATAATGTTTGGTGTATGTGAATTTGAAAGTCGGAAGGTGAATGTTTTGTAATGTACGTTTAGGTGAGATATTGGGTGACAGGAAACTGGGTCTACCATGTCACTGCCAGGTTATAGAATTATAACTTTTAAGAATTGCAGATAATTGTTTGCTAGGGATGGGGCTGTGTAAATCTGTGTATATTTGTGTATATTTGGTAATTGTACACCAGAATACTCAACAGTAGCTATCTGTTACCAAGAAGTTTGTAAGTCATCAGCCTGTCACATGCTAGCTACACATTGGGGGTGTGTATATCAAAGGCACTATGTTTGGCTACGGGTTATGAACATTTGCACAATATTTGTCACTCACAGATTTTACGGGTCACAAAATAGTGGGAATTTTCCAGCCAATTGTAGCTATGGAGAACCCAAATATTCCAATACAATCACAGGATAGATTACATATGTTTTTCAATAAACTTGGATGTGGAGGGGGAATATTAATATATTCCTCAGTGCAGTTGTGTTGGAAAAGGTCCGTTATGTGCGACTGTCACAAACAGAATGCAAAACCCTCAATATGATTACAGAATATGATTTGATCTGGTGTACTTGCAGATGGGAAGGTTTTAGTATTACAGCTTACAGTAAAACAGAGGGTCCTGATGGCCAAGCAGTACTTCTGATCCATCTGCATTTTCAAGTATGGAACATTCAGAAATGTTTAAGGTAAAATTTGTGCAAATGGTAGAGTGGTTTCCCATGTACACCTGCCAATCAGCAGAACTAAATTATTATATATTATCCCAAATCAGAGAGGGAAAGCTACAAAGGGTCATACTTATATTTACGCTAATGTTATTTACTTGGGCATTGTAATTTTGTTGCTCTTAAACAGGTTTCTTGCATTTCTTTTTGTGTATTTTACAGAAGCAGAAAGAGATTCATTGCATTTAGTTTGAATGATTTATAATTTTCAAATAAAAAAACAAGAAAATAATAAATTATCCCCTTGGCAGAGGACGCAGGAGAATCGTCACAATGTCTGCGAAGTGACTCTCGGCCGGTGTCTGTCATAGTCAAGGGGTTTGCTGCATTAGCAGATAGGACCAGGAACAAAGCAGGCACTGTGCAGTATTCTCTGAAGACTATGCTAAGCCTTGGATGTCCCAGCTTGAGCGGCCGTCATCTTCTGAATTTTTATGCTCATCATTTCAAGGACCGCTGCAGAGTAAACATACAGGGATCAAAGTTACACAGTTACATTGTCTTATATAAGAAATGAATAGTTTTGTGTTCAAGGGTCACTGAAAAATCTTTTCTTAATATGGACAATAAGTATTTGCATCAAAAAGATCAGACTACATAATGAACTGTGACTGAACTCAAGAACTCGAAAGTAAATCTATTGACCAAGCTTTAATTTATGGCATAGGCTACAAGATGGGCCAACTAATCTATATGTCAGAAATCAGCATGTTAGCAAGTATAGACATAAATAGGTGCACTCTGGTGGTTCTTGGTCTGTGGCCCCCTAGGCTGTTTGGTCCATTGATGCAACTCTCTCTCCACCTTCAGCTGTCATTGCAACACCACTGCCATGGATTTGTACTACACTGTGCTTAGTAAAATGTAGTGTTACCAGAGCTGCTGCAGATTGTTTCCAATGACAGTGTATCAGCTAGCATTAATAAACCCCCCCAAAATACAATCAGTAGCAGTTGCAGACAGCTGATAACCTAAGCGCTACAATCTAAATTATGCTGCAGTGCTGTAGCATACCACAAAAGCTTTATGGTCCTTGCTGCTCCTCCATGCCACACATTGGCACCTCTGTTATGATAGACAAACTATTGCTAAAGTGTGTCCTAGTGAGTCCTACATTCTCTAGTCTAGATGATATTGTTTGAAAGGAACTTGAGAAAACTGCACATATCACAAGGAACACAACAGTATGTAACCAAAATAGAAAAGTCACCTTGCTTCATGCCATGCTTCTCCTGAAGTGCTGGCTGGATCTTCTCCATTTGTTTTGTAAGGAAATCAATCTTCCTCTTAAAGAAATCTTTGGCATTACCAACAGTCTGAAAGAAAAGTTACATGATACAGGATTCCTAAATTGACAATAGCAAGACAAGCATACTGGACAAATTATATTACTTGAATGTTTGCCAATTGTATTACAGATTATATATATACACACACACATTTCTTTCTTACTTACCATCTCCACATAATATCCGGTACCGACATCTATTAACACATTGGACACATCACTTAGTGTTCCAGGCACATACATCTATAGAACATAGGTTAAGGAAGGTAAAGCCAAGGACCAGGTCTAGCAAAAACATTTCATTCTAACACTCATTGATTAGAAAATGAGTACAGATCTGGATCATCAACAGATTTACATACTGAAGGAGATGGTAATTTTCCAATATAGGCACAGCCAATGCAAACCTGAAGGCAGGGGTCAACTCCCTGAAGACGCCGCATGTGACAGGAGTGGTCTCCTCAGTGCTCCCACAGGAGGAATCTGGTTATTTTAATCTCACTCTATAGAAAACCAATTTCTGATTGTATATGAACTACACCTTATCAGGGCCGCCATCAGGAAGGAGGGGCATCCAGGCCTACTGTCCCAGGCCCAGACAAAGCGAGGGACCGGCAACATTTCCCAGGTCTTACCAATTTTGCCAGTGCGGGCCACGTGATTTCTTATGGCATCCCTGCACTTTATTGTTACTTAATAATAATCCTACCTACACCATCAGGCTGAAATTCAAGTCCATTGGTGATACTGATAGTCAACCTATGAACATAAGAGGTTTCCTTACCCTACAGTATCCCAACTCCGATCACAAAACACAGAATATCATTTTGTACAGGAAAAGGATACAGAACTTGTGAGAGGAACAAGTAGTTGTTTACCTGTTCATCAGAAAGAGCGTATGGTTAATAAGGAATGCGTCTTATACTGAGCAAACCACAGACATACGCTGGGTAGAGACCTCTTACCTTCATTACTCTTATTCAACACATTCAGACATTCCTTTGCCTCTACATACTTCGTCTGCACCACTTTCAGCTGAGCAATAGACGAAGACAAGAACTCAACTTCCTAAAATGTAAAGAAAAAGTTCAGACGGGCGAGCCGCGCATTATTATGGAGTAATCCAATGGACTAGAACAATGTTTATAATAACTTTAGTGCATTGCTAGCCATGAATTCACAGAATCACACTCACAGGCAAATATTTACACAAACACCTATCGAAACATCATAAACCAGAGGCACTGTCTGGTGGTATCCTGGGCAGCTGGATACAGCAATAAGAAGGAACAGTAACAACTATTAGGGTTACCACCTTGTCCAGTAAAACAACTCCGGACACCAGTCTAAATTACTGGAACGTCCGGAGTAATCCCGGATGGGTGGTTACCCTAGCAACTATACTTTTATTTCTACCATATGCAATACCAGATGACTGTATGACAGTGAGAATAATGAATTTACCAGGCAGCTGAACTGACAGCACAAAATGTTCTATCTATATATATCTATATATATATATATGTATATATATGTATGAGGGGTGTGTGTGTGTGTGTATATATATATATATACTCACTAGATATTTAGTGGTTATGTGTGTGTATATACAGTATATACACACACACACATAACCACTAAATATCTAGTGTATGTGGTATATACACACACACACACACACACATACCCCCTAAATATCTAGTGTATGAGGTAATGTGTGAGAAATCGTTTCCCCACATGAGCAGACAAGCATGTAATAGGGAGACCCCAGGTTTATTATTACACGGTATAGATGAGGAGCAGTACATAGCACACAGGCAGTAAGGTGTTGGGAGAGGGGCGAGTACTGGAGCAGGGTGTGGGATAAGCTGGGGCTCCTCTGAGGAGATGGAGCGTTACATGATGTCCTCACATGAGAGGAGACCCTGCCAGTCCCACATGGAGTGCAGCATTACGGAGCTGCGCTTCCCGTCACCCTGCCGCACGCTCTACCTGGTCCAGCTGGCTCTTCAGCCCCTCCAGCTGCTGCAGAGACAGCTCGGTAATGTTCACGGTCTGCGCCATCTTACAGGAGGAAAAGACCCTCCCTCACTGCATGGGCTGTACGGCAGTTACAGCAAGTCTCGCGATCTCTCGCGGGGGAACTCAGACGTCTCCGATTGGCGGAACGGAACGGTCATGTGACAGTAACCAGTAGCCTGTGTCTGTATTTCTATATACTCAACGGCTACAGATCTATATATAGATAGCTATCCATTTATATGTCTCCACCGATAGAAAGACAGCAAGCATGGGCGTGGCTAATGCAAATCATGCACAAAGCCCCCCCTACTGTACTGTGAATCATAGGTGTACTAAGGATAGACAGGAGAGGAGAGGGTAGCCAACTCTCCCGGAATGCCTGGACACTCCTGGAGTCAGCAAATCTCCTGCGACCGAGGTGAAGGTATTGATATATAAACCACTGCACCGGCCCTGATTTGTACTATGAATGGGCGGGGCTTGATTACACTGTAGCACAGTGGTTCCCAAACTGTGTGCCGTGGCTCCCTGGGGTGCCACGACGTTCTCATTGGGGTGCCGCGGAATGTTCTTTCCAACGTGGCGCCACGTTGCTAGTGTAACTTAGAAGCACAATTTTACATCTTGTTTAAGAGCTACACAAGATTTAATGTCAACCTGAAGTATTTCTGTCTTTACCTAAACAGTTTTTACACTTTTTTATTAAAAAAATTGGAAACTATTTTGTCTTAGGGGTGCCTTGAAAATGTTTTGGAGACCCTAAGGGTGCCTCGACTGAGAAAGTTTGGGAACCACTGCTGTAGCAGATGAATGATGATCACCATGATTAGCATAAGTCACTCCCCCCTTCATATACACAGGGAGAAACTATAAGGTGGCAACCCTGAAGCAGGACGTGTTGTCACCTAGTCCCACTCACCCCTGTAACACTGGGGCACTCTCCCAGGACAGCAGTTGTCATATATAGAATACCTCACACCCGCCAGAATGCAGCGGGATAGTCCTGACCTCAGGCGAGTGTCCACCTTCCATTTTTTCCAAGACAAGCAGACAAGCCTGAGGGTCACCTTCTTATAGGTTCATTTCCCTTGTAGCACAGGAAGGCAGTACTGGGGTGCACCGGGCGGGACTTCTATGTATATATGAATAAATAATATTGCAGGGACCAAAAGAAACACATTGTTTAAGATTCTTTACAAAAGAAACAAACCAAACACTAACACGATTACAATGTATGTTCAGCGATTACTCCTTTCTATACCCGTCTCACGCAGGAAGACAAAAGCTCAGTGAAAGGCCTAGTGCAGAGGAAGGCAACCTGTGGCTCGTCAGATGTTGTCAAACTACACATCCCAGCATATGTTAACGGTTGATACCTGGCAAAGCATGCTGGGTGGTGTAGTTTAACAACATGGCTGGCCACAGGTTGCCTACCCCTAGATCAGGGGTGGGCAACCTGCGGCTCTCCAGGTGTTGTCAAACTACAAGTCCCAGCTTGTAGTTTGACAACACCTGGAGAGCCGCAGGTTGCCTATCCCCTGCACTAGAGGATTGCTTTACCCCAATATACCACCCCCTCCATGTAGAACTACAAGTCCCAGCATGCTTTAACTGCACAGACCTAGTAGATACCTGGCACAGCATGCTGGGACTTGTAGTTCGACCACACCTGGAGAGCCGCAGGTTGCCCACCCCTGCCCTAGATTATAGATTTGGGTTTGTCCTAAACATTCTTTTTCTGAAAGGACAGGTGTCCACAACACCTTAAAAAGACAGGAGCAAAAGGATCAACCAGATAAAGGGAGTCTCCAGGGAACAGACGGAATGGTAAAGTCCAATAAGAAACAGGATCTTTCACAGAGAATATTTTAGTTTCCATTAAACAGCTGGAAGTAATAAGAGTTTTTCCCACGCTCAGTGTACCAAGCTCTGCAATGTAAAGATACTAAATAAACTCACAATAATGCAGAGGCCTTTCCGGAATACAGTGTGTTCAGATGCCTGCACCACCCCCTGCACTGGTTATTCCCTTTGTGATACGCACAGTACAAGTTATATTTATAGATCTTTTATTGAGCATTGATAACTTGGTATGACTGTCAGTTGTACAGATTATTTCCATCAGGCGCACTTAATACATACAGACACACTGCAGACAAGACAAAGATAAAACCATAAACAAAAACACATCTTTATTATACAAGCTTATGTTATTTTGTTTAATATGCTCATTGTGCACTTTAAATTTTAAATCCTCCATCCCTAAAAAAAAAAAATAATATATATAGTCAAAACATAAAAATATAGCCCCAGTGCTTTGGTGTAAGGAATTATTGTGCCCCTTCTATAGATAAAGGGGAAATAATTCAAGATGAATAAATATATGAACTTTGACACTCTCTCAGATATACATTAGACTGCGGCCATTTCATGAGGATCAGATTAGTCTGAATGTATTATCTAAAAGCTTCAATAACCTTCAATAATGCCAGACCAGAATATAACTGTTAAATAGAATATTAATTACAGGAAACAATTTACAATTATGGATGCATAAAAATAGTAGTTACATAGGGCGAAAGCTTTAAATAGTTTTCTGTACAATGCATTTAATGGCACTCATGTCATCGCAGGGCCACAGGCAGCCCATATGCCACGGGAGCAGCACCGATGATACTTTTTAGCTTCGGAGCATGGCGAGACTCGGATAAGTATTTAAGGAGGGAGGCACCGGACCCTGCCTTCATCCACCCTTGCAGGAATGCTACCGTGTAGCGGTCGATCTCTCTGTCTGTCACGTCCCATAAGTTACCAACCACTAAAGGGCTAAGAAAAATAAGAATGAATGATACAGAAATAAAGTTTGTACAAACATATCTCAATGGAAACAACTACAAAGCTGCAATCTGCACATATAACACCTGGTGCTGACACTACAATAAGATGTAACATAAGTAGAGAAACGTATAGTGAAAGTCTCTGATAATTCATAAATTGTTGTGCAGGTCATTCAAATAAACCCAGCCATGTTAGTTTGTATGTACTCGCGGCTCAGTATATCAGACTATTTACGCTCCCCGTATTCACAATTTCATTGCTTTCAGTGAAGGGACTTACCATCCAGCCATGAGGTATTTTAGGACAATGCCTGCACCTTCCAGATGTCCTCGAACTGCCAGCGCAGCACTGCTACATCCAAAGAGTAACACCACAGCATTACAGTCTAGTCGCTGGAGGGTCTGGACGTCCAAGAAGTGAGCTCCTGCTCCATGCCCCACATAACTGCAGACAGGACACAGAGAAAGTATGCATGATTGACCATATGACCATCGCATGATGCTATGGAATGTTATGGGACGTCCAGTCGCACATATACTCACATATAGAGATCTAGTTTAGTCAGGGCAGACTGCAGCTCCTCAGACTTTGGAGCAGATCTAATCACTCCTTTCCATCCAGGTTCACTGAACAAGAAGAAAAGAAAAGCACACAATATTAATATACAACATTTGTGACAATCTACAAAGGCAAAACGTGTCTGCAGACATAAGACACTATTGAAGGAGTTTAGCAATTTTTACGTTAACTGAATTCACAGATAGAAGAACTCAACATAAAAAGAGGATTGAGCACTGAATGTATTTTAGTATATTATGCTGGAATAGTGTACAGATCATTATGCCGTGGGATGGGAAGTCCTTCCCACGCAGATGTGAGAGCAATGAACAGATCTACACTATATGAATTTCCAGTCATGGAAGGAAGAGCTCAGCTACATTTCTGTGCATTAACATGATGCCTTGTAGTTGAACAACGCAATGCTGAAAAGTGTGGGAGGAACCATGAACAATCAAGGACAAACCCAGCTGCAAATCAAAGAACAGTACTTATGCCTTAAGTTCTTTAGCACTTTAAGATATATTTCACTAAGATTCTGATACTCTGCTGTCACAACAAACCTTTTCATGATGTTTAGCTCTCAAATAAACACAAATAGTAAGAAAAAATCCTTTGACAATGGACAATTTAGGACACTCCAGACATTCAGCATGGACCTGAATCCTTAGGTTTAAGTATGAGGGAGGAGAAACCCAATTGGTAAGGTTAGGGCATGGTTAATCCCTTATTGCATGATCCACATATATGCAAAATCCCCAATTCCTGAGGGAGAGGTTCGTAAAATTTAAGGCAAGGTCCCGGATGTGTGTAACTGGTAGCACACGGGAATTAGGATCACACATTGTGTTGGCACTCTAGCATTGGCTCTTAAATTTGGATCCTGTACAATATACAAACCCTAAGTACAATTATGGGTGACCAGTCAGTTTCATATAAACAGAGGTAACAATTTTCAGTTATCATTAAACAAGGTAACATGGCTGCAGAAGTTCAAGTTAAAACTGCATTTCTGTCAATGCATAAAACGTACACAGTGGTGTGTGTGTGTGTGTAATGATGAAGTCACAGAAATCATGGGAGTGTGAACCCCATATAATGAAGGAATTCCTTGAGAGAGTCATTAAATCGCTGTACATTAACCAAACTTACTTCTTAAACCAATCCCTGAACCGCTCCTCTGTGCCTGGCAGATTGCAGTGTGGATTCAGGACATAAAAGGTTTTCCTTGAATCAACGCCTTGAACAAGAGTGCTCTGGGGCTGATGCTGCAGGAGAAAGAGGGAGAGAGAGACTACTAGATAAAGCCAACACACCACACCAACAACCCACCATCCTTTCGGCAAAGCACTGCCAGTTCTTATTTTATACACAGCCACAAAAATTCTCTTGCAATAAAAAGGGAGACTGGTGGCAGCCAGACTGGTTAGACTAAATATTGTGTGTTTTTATAGTGCTGGCAAGGTGTTCAGTACTAGAAAACAACGCCAATTTTCCAGACTTTAAAATATAATATCAATAACATCTGTGCACCTTTCTTAGGAGTCCGTAGTTGAGCAGAAAGTGAAGAGAAGGTAGACGGGTGACTGATCTAGTTAACAGGCAGGGCATACTTTCCCACGGCAACTTCTGGAGGTGCTGTTTGGAAGAGGTTAAAGGTTAATCAGCAAGGACAAAGTACCACAAAACTAAAATACAAGATATATTACTGATGTGCCTGTATGTCGCACCGGATTCAAAGATTAGGATGCAACATTATTTTAGTAATATCTTACATCATATGGACCCATTATATTTACTGACCTGCCCATCACCAGAACCTAATTGAAATCTTGAACCCAAGTGAATGTAGTTCATTGCCTACTATTTAGACGTGCAGGATGACAAAGCAGCTCACCATGTCCAGCACAAGCACCAAATGTCCCTCGGGCTGCTCCGTTTTCAGTTTCAGGCGGTCAATGGCTTTCTGAAGAAGCTCCTCAGCTTGCTCAGCCTTGGAGGCACAGAATCCCTGTGTTAAGGAGCGGACATGCTCAGGTGATAAATGGTGGCTGCCTCCTAAAATCACCTGTAGGGGAAAGAATCAGTAAGCTGTCATTAAAAACAATATCATGCTCTTTATGTCAAATCAAAGACTTTTGTATGATTTTTCAAGTGTAATACCACTGAGGACCCATTTAACAGACAAGGAACATGATGGTTACCTTCAGAAGCTCTTTCTCGGTTCTCCTCCAACCACACCGTGACAAAGGGTTGAGGAGACCTATGGCTTCCTCCTCTACAGCAGGGGCATAGCATGGTGGAGATAGCAGGACCTTCCAACAGCCCAATACCTGTTCTTCAAGTGATTGTATTAAAGCCTATGGATAAAAGCAACATTCAGTTGTGTAGTAGACTTCAGACATTACATTGACAATGGCACAATAAAAATATCTCAGTTTAATCAGTTTTAAAGTCATTTTTATTACATTTCACTTATTAAAACAGCATTATGCCAACTCAGCAAGGTCTGGATCTCTTTTACAGAAGTTCTTTCAGTCTATTGTAGAATATTTGGGACACACAGAAGATAAAACAGTATCCCCAGGAAACGTAAGTGGAATGACTAGTAGTGTGCTAATGAACTATGTTAATTATAAGAAACGGAAAAAAAAAAATGAATTGGGCTATTGCTGTGTATTTGTGCCAACAAAAGATAATTTTACACATTAGCCTAATAGTTTCCAGTATAGAATAGATCATAAAAGAACAACAAGACAATCAGTCCCTACCTTCATGCGACCATCCAAAGCTGTGCGTCCTTCCCACCATTCCTTCTTATCTGTCAAGTTGTTTACAGTTTTCTGAAGTTTCTGAATTTCATCAAATTCTTGTAGAGCTGATCTTACTGACATCTATAAAAAAAAAAGAAAATTATTATCTTTGAATTTTTATGTTTTACAAATAGGAAAGCACAAGATTTCAACACCCAGATTTCATGGAAATGGTTTTAGCATGTGCTCTCCCATAAAGCCATGACTTNCCTTCAGATGGGCTGTAGGTATGTGAACAGTCACTGGAGAACACCCTTGTTGAAGCCTGCAGAATAGAAGGGTATCTCCTGGGCTCCTTGGCTGGGAGTCAGCCAGGGTCAGAATGCACACTGCTGTGTCTGTAGAACACAAGAGATCAGACAGTGATTAAGCAAAGATAACTACAGGCATTTAAAATAAATACATATATAAAATATACATACTTGTTGGGATCTGCTGGAGCTGCTCTTTGAATGTGTTGATTTCTATAGAATGCTTTGGGAACTGAAAGAGAGCCTCAAGCTGTGATAGGTATTGAACCCGTGGGTCCTTGTGATCATCTAAAGTCAGACTCTGAAACTTATCAGACACATCACCTACACCTTCCTTCTTCAGTTTCCTGGGGGTAAAGGAAGGAATGGATGATGAAGTTTCTCCATATAATGAATTACATATCACATGTCATTCTGTCACTAATAGAAACACTATTAATGCTTGTCATATCGCCATATCACCATTATTAATAAATATTTGCTCACCGTAGCCTCCGATGAATGTCACTGAGCAACTGATGCCTTAATGTGATGGAAACAGATTCGCTTAGCAGAAGTGCAGTCATATATGAATCTTGTCCTCCAGAGCACAGCGCTAGAAGACGACATAGTCTGGAATACAGGGCACTAGGAGGAAAATGAGCTACAGACTCCAAGGCCTCATACAGAAGAGCTGTGACAGAATGTAGATCAGAGGCACCTAAAGAAAACAATAAGGGCACATTAACCAGGACAACCACAAAGTGTTTGCATAAATTACATACACATCCTCAGAATATATTTACTAAACACTAAGTACACATGAAAAGGGTTAACACAAAGGGCCAGATGCAATGCAACATAAAGTACGCTACGTATTATCCGCAAGGGAGAAAAATACAAGGTTTTCTTTTCCTGTGGACCATTTATACCTATATGAAAATGAATGCACTCTGAAATGTTTTCTGCCCTGAATTTAGAATATCAATCAATGTATAAGGAACAGTAACATACTGAATATAGCTGGTAGTGAGGAGGACAGTCCGGTCATGCTGAAAATATTTGTGTCAGCTTCTTGCTCTCTCGTGCCTGGTGTGAAGCTCGGCCTCTCCCTTCCAACATCTCTTCTAAGAATTTCGCACTCTGCCACCTTCTCCTTTTTGGAAGACTTTTGAGTCTTAGAACCTGTAGTGTAAAAAAAAAAAAAAAAAAAAAATATGTTTCATGTAATTAGCAAAAAACAGGAGATAATTAAAAAATAATGCTCAAATGAAGGCAATATTGTGCTTTTTGCTGCCTGCTATGCAATACGCCCCTTTTCCGAACATCTGATCATTCTTGGGTTTCTTACATATAAAAGAGCCATTTCACATTAACATGTTTTACGCTGAGAATAATGGAATGATTCCAAGCAAATGTAAAAGCTGTACAATCTAAGATTATTAAACATTTGTGAAAGAAAAATTGACATAAGCTACATTTACGCTAACTATGATTTCTACTGGTCACGCGAGAGTAAAACTTGCAAGCAATTGCTTCCATCACCGTCTGCTTTAGTAGCAAGGTTAAATTACGAGGAGATTCTGGGCTCCCCCTATTGCATGTTGTTGTCTCTAAACAAAGGCAGAACAATAATACATAATAGTACAACTATGCAAATGAGTGTACATTGGAACTATAAGTATCAGTAGCACAGACAGAAACAAATGCAGTGTATTATATGGGAGATTAATAAATGTCAAGTATCCAAGTATGATTTAAAAAAGACAAAAGGTTAAAGTTAGTGGTAGTTACTCACTTCTCGGTAGTTTCTGTTCCTCTGTATCAGAAGCCCGCAGTTCATCAATACTGAGATCTAACACACACTCGGGCTCTTCCTCTATCGATCTCAAGACATCCACTGGGGCCAGGTCCAGTTTTCTTGGTGGACGGCGCCTCTGCATTCCAGGCGAGTTGCTCTCTTTTGGAGCATTCTTTGTGCTACCTCTCGCTTTCCTTGTTCTACTCTTTGCATTTATCTCTTCCTCGTCAGATTCTGAGACTGCGGGGTTCACACAGCTCTTTGCCACACTTCTTCCACGAGTTGCTGGGATTGCACGATCAGATTGCCTTTTGGCATTCCAAGTCGGATCTGTATCAGTGTCATCTGGCATTTCTAGGTCACTGTCACTAAAATCAACCTAAGCATAGTGATGAATAGTTTAGAATAATGTGGGTTTCATTATGTAAAGATTGGATAAAGTGGCATCACATAATTTAAACTACACACACCACACAATTTATTTATTTTTTTTAAAGGAATTGAAATTCGTCACACACTGTACAATAATTGTGTGATAAAAAATATAAATGCAATGCAAATTAGTACTTTTTTTTTTTTTTACATTTTTGGTTCATGCTTATAGTGGATGTTAATAAAGGATTATTGCAGGTGCAGATGCACTGAACAATTTTTTTTACCTAAAAAACGATTTAAGTTTGAGCATGTCAAAAGATAAAAAAAAATTGATCTTTTTGATCATACACTAAATGATTTTTCCCAGATTAGAACGATTTATCGTTCTGTGTATGGCCAGCATAACTTTTAATTTAACGTCGTCACATCCGTTTAATATTCCACTCTTTTGTTAATCTTGCTATAACCAATTAGGTATGCTATATTACAGAACTAATAAATAAAATAATAAAGAACATACGCTCACCTTGATCACTGCTCGAGTTTTGCGTCTTCTTGGCGCTCTTGGCTCTAACTCTGGCATTGGTGACACTTCATCAAAGACTGTGACAGAGCCCTTTTTGGAATGTGTTGATATAGCAGGCTTTGGTTGCACTGTCAATCGATTCTTACGCAGAGGTGTTTCTGTCTTGGTTGGTACTGGTTGGCTAAGAAAGTCACCTTCCTCCTGAGAAAGGTTGCCTTGGAAGTCTGCTGAAAGCTTTCGGGATCCTTTTCTCTTATTAGTAAGTGCATTGGAACTAGTTGTATTCCCTTTAGAATTAAGGCTGGTTACTGTTCCGCTATCAAGCTGTGGCTTCCAACCCCAAATTTGCATAAAGAGATCTGTGATGCAGCCCCCGTGCTTAGTAGCCAGCTTGTAAATGGAGTCCAAGGCTTTGGCTAGTAAAAGGTTCGCCCTCCACTGTTTGGGGAAAGAAGCTGGGCGTGAGGAAACAAAGCGCAAACCATCTTCTAGAGTGTCCTCAGGAATTTTAGGAGAGGAACTCAGAGATACTATATCCTGGTAAATGCGAGCCATAAGTTCATCAGTAATACCTACAGCTACAGAGTTAATGGTTTTGCCATTGAGAATTCCACTCAATGCTTCAGAAAAACGTGATGATACAGACTGGCAGCGCTTTAGGGCAGATCCTAACAGCTCCCGGCTTTGGGGATCGTTCTCTGCTTGAGCAACCAGCCACCTTGTGCAGAGCAGAGAGAGGACAAGATCAGAGCACAAGGGACATGTGCAATCGACTGCATGCGAAGCAAAGTCAGGGAGAGACTTCTCAGGTGGATGTGCTGCTGGGACTAAAGTTGGCGATTCGGGAGGCTTTAACAAGTCCCTGGTTTCCACAAACTGAAACTGCATCCCCTTAAGAAAATCATCAGCCGGAGGTGTAAGCTGCGGGGCCTTCCCTTTTTTCTTTGTCTGTTTCCCTTTGGAAAGTTTTATCTTCACCTCTTTTTGTTGAGAATTTGCAGTGAAATCTAAATGAGAAAAAAAAATGTTTTTTTTTACAAAAAACATTAAAAATACTGTCAGCAAAGAAAAAAAAATTCATGCAAAAATTAATGAAACAACAACTCACCAGTGCAGGATTCCATAAGGAAAACAACATATTGCAAATCTTCCTCGCACAGCTGGCCCTCAGCACGTTGAGTCTCCAGTTCTGCCTTCCTCACTAAGAAGTCTGCACAGCTGAATGGAAAACCATTTCCAAACATTAACACAACATGAACAATAAAACAAAACATTTCTACCACCTACTGCACTGTACAGACTGAAGTCTTTCTTAAAGATCTATCTTTCTTCAGGTCTATCATGCCCCTTAGCTAGGGCCAAATAAAAAGTCTGCTAGTTATTAAGAATTGTTTTATTTACATGAATATTATATATTATTAGGACTTGCAATACAATTCTGATATGTGTGTGCACCATGAGTGGGGGGGGCGAGTTCAAAATGGGAACAGGCCACATACGTTGTTGTGGTGCAGTGCTATGCTGGCCATACATTCAGCGATGCGATATGAAACTGGGGGGGGGG